>PVIH01003487.1:0-48179 GCA_004025045.1 Sigmodon hispidus
CAGGAGGATATTCTCCAAATCCATCCATTTGCCTGTGAATTTTAGGATATCATTTTTTCTTACTGCTGAGTAGTATTCCATTGTGTAGATGTACCACAGTTTGTTAATCCATTCTTCAGTTGAGGGACATGTAGGTTGTTTCCAGGTTCTTGCTATTACAAATAATGCTGCTATGAACATAGTTGAGCTAATACCTTTGTAGTGTGAATGTGCCTCTTTAGGGTATACACCCAGAGGAACTACGAATGGCTGAAAGGCACCTGAAAAAGTGCTCTTCATCTTTAGCCATCAGAGAAATGCAAATCAAAACAACTTTGAGATACCACCTAACACCTGTAAGATTGGCTAAGATAAAAGGTACAGATGACAGCCTATGCTGGAGAGGATGCGGAGCAAGGGGAACACTCCTCCATTGTTGGTGGGATTGTAAGCTTGTTCAGCCACTTTGGAATACAATATGTAGGTTTCTCAGAAAATTGAGAGTTAATCTACCCAAGGACCCAGAATGGTTGCTTCTATTATTTTTCCATCAGACACAGGGTCTTGCACATCATAACTGAGGACACTGACACATCCTCACATTCAGAAGATTCTAAAAGATTAACTACAATACATTTTTTGAAATTAAATTAGTTATTCATATTAATTTACAATGAAATCTATTTGTGTGTTTTAATTTAAATATGCCTTTATTTCAGAAAGAGATAATTTTGAAAATAAGCTAATCTGAGTAACTAAGATACAAAAAATGTGTTTACACATTATATTAAATAATATTAAAATGTTTCTATTTGTTAATGTCACTACAGAGAAATCTTAAAATGTAAAGAGGCTGTCAAGTTATTGGTGATAAAAATAATATTTCAAATTATCTTGAAAGCCCCAATTTAATCATTGTCAACAAAATTGTCAGTTGTTGTCCTGAAGCAAGAAGATCACTGTCTTATTTAGAATGAAATTATTTCCTGTGTATATATATTACACACTTAATAAAATGTAAATATTGGGGAGTGAGCACCCAGTCAAATCCTAGGCAGACAGTTCAGAAAATTCTTAAACCTTGAATACAAAGATAAACAGCTGAGTTAGTCACACACACCTTTAATCCCAGCACAGGGAGAGCTGGGAGTACTGACCGCCACCCTTGATCCCACAAATCCAGAGGCAGAACTTCTTCTGTTTCTGTAAGTTCAATGTTACACACCTTTAATCCTGGATGAGATAGGGTATATAAGGGCTTGTAGAAACCCAGAGAAAACAGAAGCTACTGGGAGAAGGGACTGGCAACCATGAGGAAGCCCAAGGAAATTGCAAGACAGCTGGGTGAGAATTGACTGTGGTGCTTCCCCTCTCTGATATTTCAGCCTTCCTCCAATAATTGGCTCTGAGTCTAATTTGTGATGCTTCAATTTTCAGTTCAAATTTAAAAGTATTTTTCTATCATTTATTGTTCCTATTAAAATTAATGTCTAAAGAAATAACAGCCAGTTCACATAATAGCATTTTTAAAATTTTTAAGCTGTGGCTGCATATGGTTCTGCACACATTTATTCCCAGAACTCAAGGAGAAGAGGTTGATGAAACTCTGTGACTCTACATGGTTTCAGGCAAGCCAAGAATACATAGTGAAACTCTGTCTCAAAGAAAAACAAACAAGTACTACCATCATTCGTTATATAATAAACTTAACTAATATGTACCACAGTTCATCACAGATAATGTAACACATACTACAGAGTCAGACTTTCATAAAATTAGTTTAATAAAATTATTTGAAGATTTATTTTTATTTTTGTGTAGTTTGCCTAACCACATGTCTGTATACTACATATATATATGTGTGTGTGTGTGTATATATATATATATACATATATATATATATATATATATAGTGCCTATGTTGGCTAGAAGAGGGTGTAAGATCCCCTGGAATTGGAGTTACAGATGCTTGTTAGCCAAATTTTGGGTGTAAGGAACTAAACATGAGTCCTTTGTAAGAACAGCAGGTGCTCTTTACTTCCTAAACTCTTCTCTAGCCATAAATTTAATACAGTGTATGTTTCATAAAATGTAAAATAAAATTATTCATATTTGTGCATATAAATGTGTGCACAATAAAAACAAACTTAACTTATGAGTCCAATAGTTGCCTTTGACTTTATTACCAATAAGGAGGTGTTCATGCCTCCTTCTACACTTTGGGGCATACATTGTTGACTTTTACAAAGTCAAAACAGTAAATTTTACTTAGAGTAACAAAAACATTTGACACCACAAATACCTGGAAAAGTATGTTGATTCACTCAAGAAACCCTTGAATCATGGTGAGAATAAGGGCTATGCATATTTAAAGTATTTTAGAATGAGAACAAAGCCCTTATTTACCATCTCTACTCTTCCAGGTTAGCTCAAGGATGTGAAGGTCCTACACTTGATTTCTCTAGTGAGCTCCTGCCAACACCATCTCCATATCTCTCAGTTCAGGTTCCGATTTCATTTCGTGAATTGGCTCACCAGAGTCTCATATCAGATACACTCAATGAAAAAAGCCACATGTCAATTTAACAACACAAAACAGAAACAACATGAAAGGTCAAGCCAATTTGCTTGTTGCCTCCTGAAATGCAAACCTAGATGGTCCTCAGGATATAGACTTTAAAGCAGTGGTTTTCAACCTTCCTAATGCTGCCACCCTTAAATACGGTTCCTCCTGTTATGATGACCCCCAGCCATACAATTATTCTGTTACTACTTGATAACTGCAATTTGGCTACTCTAATGAATCATAGTGCAAATATCTGTGTTTTCTGATTGTCTTGTGACCTCTGTAAAAGGGTCTTTTGACCCTCAAAGTGGTCATGACCACCAATTAAGAACTAGTACTTTAAAGGAGAAGTCATGAATTCAAAATTTTAAGGACTTTAAAGAACACACTAATACACAGCTCAAGGAAGATAAAAAGGATTACAATGAACACCCAAGTGATGTCCAACAAAATGAAATGATTGAGGTAAGTCTGGATTTGTAAACTGACTTTTGTAGAGATAAGAATATTGAAGAGAACTCCAGTTCAAATAAAGATAGAATTAAAAATAGCAATAAACTAATTAAAAATTTCAGGGAAAAGTATAAGTAGAATGGATCAAGTAAATGATAAAATATTAGGGCTTGAAAATAAAGTAGAAAAATAGAACCACTCAAGGAAAAAAATAAGAAAAACAAACAAAATCATAAAGTAATATTTTTGTATACTTAGAAAGTTGTATTTATGTATTTAGGAATATACATATATGCATATACCTAGACATATATATTTATGCATATGTACATATAACATATTATGTATTTATGTATATAATTATATGTAATATACATATACTCAAATATACATTATTATACATTGTATATGTTACTATAAATGTATATTTAGATGCAATATATATCTATGCAATATATATATATATATATAAAACACAGTATAAAAAGCCATAAATTTTAAAGCAAGGAAGAGCATATATAAGAAGATTTTGAGAGAGGAAAGGGAAGGAGAAAATGTTATAGTAATGTTTTAACCTCCTAAAGAAATGACATGAATACACATGAGAGAAATAGGAATGACCTTTGGGACACAATTAAAAAAGAAATATTTAAATTTTAGGCATAGATGAAAAAAGAATCCCAAATTAGTGGCAAACAATACAGAGATCTTTATCAGAATCAAAGAAAAACATTTGCAAATTAAAAATTCTAAAGCCTTCTTATATTTGACTAAGATGTCAGAAACACACACTGGAGAAAATACAGCATCTTCAAGAAATAGCAATGTTAAACTTGGATGAGTATGTGTAGAAGGATGAAATTAGACAGATACCCATTACTCTGTAAAACCATCTTTTCCCCAGGGATTAAAGACTGTGAATCCTGATACTTTGAAAGTGCTCAATACAAAACAAGTAGTACCCTACACATATGCATTTGTTCAGTAATTAGAGCCAACAATTAAAAAATTGAACCTCATAAAGCTAATTCTTTTTATAGCAAAGGAAAACAGCAGTCTACCAATGAAGCTCACAGGATTGGAGACAAGGTTTGCCAGCTCTATAATGAATAGGTGATTACTATCCAGAATACCAACAAAAACCTCTAAAAACAATTGAGAAATCAAGATCCAATTAAAAAAGAGACTACTGATTTTGATTTGCATTGACAGTTTCTCAGAAAATTGGGAATCGATTTCCCCAAGGATACAGCAATACCACTTGTGGGTGTATACCCTAAAGACACACATTTACACTCAAAAGGCATTAGCTCAACTATGTTCATAGCAGCATAATTTGTCATAGCAAGAAACTGGAAACAACCTAGATGCCCCTCAACTGAAGAATGGAATAACAAATTGTGGTACATCTACACAATGGAGTACTACTCAGCAGTAAGAAAAAAATGATATCCTAAAATTTGCAGGCAAATGGATGGATTTGGAAACTATCCTCCTGAGCAAGGTATCACAAACCCAGAAAGATAAGCAGGGGATGTACTCACTCATAGTGGACTATAAACAAAAAAGTAAAAAGCAAAGCATGTCCAAGCTGAAAACCACAAACACTGACCAGCTTGGGATCTGAAAGACCTTGCACCAGCACCTTGGATCCCACTCCCTCCAGAGGAACACCTGACCCAGTCATGATGTTGGGATGAAGAAAGCAGATCTGTCCGGAATGGATGCTCAACTAAGCCACATTGTGACTTTGGGACCTCCTGCCCTTGCTGGGGAGGAGATGAACTGATGGAGACAACTGTGAATGACTGGGGGTGAGAGGGAGAAAGGAGCTTGAACAAGGATATACAGGGATAAAAAATATGACTTTACTCATAATAAAAAAATAGACTATTGATTTTGATAGAGAATTCTCTAAGAAAATAAAATGTTCAAGAACCATCATAAAAATCCTTAGCAATTTGGGGAAAGGAAATTAAAACTACTTTGAGAATTTTAGCTTATCACCCATTAGAGCGCCCAAGATCAAGAAAACAACTGACACCAGTGCTAGCAATTTGGTGTGATTGCTAACAGGTGCAGCCACTCTGCAAATATTTGTAGAGAATTCTCAGAAACCTAAAAATAGATCTTCTCTATGGCCATACTATTTCACTCCAAAGGACTCAATGTATCCTAGTACAAATTTATTTGCTGGTTTGTTTATTGCCACTCTATTTACAATAGTTAGTAAATGGAAACAACCTAATTGTCAATCAACCGATGAATGATTAATGAAAATGTAGTACATATGTACAAGTGAATTCTATTCAACTGCAATAAAAATCTCAATCACAAAATTTGCAGGAAAGTGTATTATACTGAGTGAGGGAACTTAGTCACAGAAAGAGAAACATCTTACTTATAAGCCCTATCTCTGACTCTTTAGATTTGAATATATAAACATATGAACAGAAAAGCAATCATAGTTTTATCGTATAAAATTCTTCACTAGAAACATCAAGCCCCCAATAGACCTTCTCCTTCAGTTAGTATTGATATCATTAAACCTAGTGTCAACATTTCTGAGGTCCCTTCTCCTTACTAATACATTGAATGACATTATTTGATAATTTGACCCAGTGCATAAATGAAGAATGTTTTATGTTAAATCAGACTTTAAGATACTTTTTACTCAGTTACTCCATATTTTCAAAACATATGAATTATTATTATTTTGCACCTCTAAGTTTTTGGATATCATTTTCCCCCTAAAGAAACCTTGTAGTTTATTTTAAAAACTTATTGTGATACAAAACATATAATAAAATAGCATTTGATATCTATGCTTTACTGATTTTTAATATATTCAGATTTGTGCAGTGTTATCATTAGAGTTTAATTTTTAACATAAAAAGTAAATACACTAATTATTTGTTTCCACCTTCATTCCCACCTCTCATTCAAACTTTATCCCTGTAATAACTAATTCTCTCCCTGTGCACATGGCTTTGCTTGTTTTCATATTTCACCTACATAGCATCACAAAATAATTAATTTTACATAGCTTGATTCTTTCAGCTGGAATATGTTGAAGGTTTATTCCTTTTGCAGCATTTATTAGTATTTAACTTTTTAATACAGAATATTTTTCTTTTAGCACAATGTTAAATCTATATTCCTGATGAATAGCATTTCACTGTATTATATTCTATGTTTTTAGTCATCTGCTAATATATAAGCCATTGTTAATTTTTCTTTCTTTAAAAAAAAAGATTCTATTTATTATATATACAACATTCTGCTTCCACTATGCCTGTGTGACAGAAGTGGGCACCAGATCTCAAGATAGATTATTGTGAGCCACTATGTGGTTTCTGGGAATTGAACTCAGGACCTCTGGAAGAACAATTGGTGCTCTTAAGCCCTGAGCCATCTCTCCAGCCCTGTCAACTTTTCTAATTATGAACAATATTAGCACCTCCATGTACATTATATATATGTACACACACACATATATATAGATATATGATGATGTCCACTTTGTCCCTTAGCTTTTGTTAATTTTTAGAGTTATATAAAGATATAGTTGTCTGTCTATATTTTCACTTTTTTTTTTTTGAAAGTCAGTTTTGCGGTGATCTTCATTCTACCATTCTCGAATACATGCTGTAATTGTCTATATAGTTTCTTCCCTGTTGCTTCCTCTCCCATCTCATTTTGATCTAAATGTTGAAGTAATACTTATTCATATACCTAAAAGTGTAAAAATATCATAACTATATAAACATTATTTCAAATTTGGGTCTCCAGTTGCTGTGCTCTTCCCTGAGGGTGACTATTGGTTCTTCCACTCTCGGCATTCCTTAGCTGCCTGTAGTTTTTTGTCTAGGGTTGAAGGTACATAGATTTTCTTATTCATTTTAGAATATCTATTGTGGTTGTCCTTACTTGGTTCATGTTTAGGCACTCATGGTGGTGAGACATTATGGGTGTAGCTTTTGACTTTAGAAGTCAAGAGTTTTATAACTACCTTCTTGGATCCTCAGAATCTTACAATCTTTCTGCCTTTTCTTCTATAATGATCCCAGAGTACTAGGTGTGGAAGTTGTTTTATACATGTATCCATTGACTGAGTACCAGATCTTTGCATTTTGATTGACTGTCATTTTCTGTAATGGTTTCTATTGTGATTAATAGATTTTTTTTCATAATGTGTTAGAACTATACTTATCTGTGGGTATAAGGACACATATTAAAGTGTAGTTAGGAATTATGCTCATTTAGTAAAGTGGCAGTTGTATGTTATCCTCCAAGATCCATGACATCACTAGCCTTGAGTTTCCAGTACCAGGCATGATATCCCTTTTTCCAGTGGGTCTAAAGTCCAATTAGAGAGTGGTGGATTACTTCTAAGATACTGTTTTGTTTGTTTTTTAAATTGGTAGTTAGATTAGTTTGGGTAACTTATGCCTTTTATTCTAGAGTGCTAGAATAAAAGGCAGGGGAATAACTGTGAATCAAGACTATTCTTGTCTACATAGCAAGTTTCAGGCCTGTCAGGGCTACCTAGTGAGATTCTGTCATAAAGAGTTACATTATCATTATAATTTTATTTATAAAATTGACTTCATATATTTTAAAACTTTGTATTATTATTTGAGTTTTATTTTTTAACATTTCATAGCTATTGCTTTTCTGTGTTTTTTTTCATTTAATTGCTACTTACTTCTATAATTAGTTTTCTGAAAAAATTAAATTCTATGGAAATATTCCATTACTAGTCTTTGCAATTCTGAATTTCAGAGGAAATAAGAGCTTACATCTATTAAATTTTAGCAAATACATTTTTATAAATTCCTATACATATGATGAGATGATTCAATTTTATTGAATTAAAGTTAGAGCAATAAATTTACATTATATGTTTTATTTACATTATATCATTTGCATAAAATCAGTCAGTGAATCATAGCTGGAGAACACATCTTCAATTAATTATGCAGCAATAAAGTCCTCAATATGCATTATCATTTACAATTGTAATTTGCTACATGATACAGATGAGATGTAGCAATGAGGAACATAATTGCCTTTTTAGTGCTGTGGTAGGTATGCTATGGTCATTAATTATCAACTTGACTAATCATTATTGGTGGCAATTAATCTTTGCTCTAATAATTATTGCTGATGAATATACATGTTTTGCCCCCATTACCTTTCCCATTGCATGAAGATGATGTATGCAATTATTAAACTACACATTGCCTAAAACAGAGCTAGATAATTTCATATGGTAAAGGTTTTCCCTGAGCACCAATAAATTTTCATTATGTTATTGGAATGACAAAAGTGCATTTGATATAGTGATCTTCTTGAAATGGTAAGGTTGTCCTGTCCTCTGTCCAGATATGTTTTTCATTTATCATTGAACATTGAGAAAACTTTTGGGGATGCTTCAAATACGAAGCTATGAATAACTATGCTTCAAGGTATTGGGAAATATTATATTGTCATTGAGTAAAATTAAGTAAAACAAAGTTATGAAATAACTACCCTAAAATGTTTCTCAGTGGTTAAAAATGCTTACTATTATTGCTCATTTATGAGTGACTAGTTTAATTTCAGGAAATTTATGAAAAGGAGGATGGAGAAAATCAATTCTATAAATTATTCTTTTTTATTTATAAAATAAAGTGTTTTTTCCCATGTATCTCCTTGCTCCCCCTCCTTTCCCCTTCTCAACTCCTCCTTGTCAGCCTTCAGCCTCCTTCCTCCCCATCGCCCGATCCCCTCCCCCAAAAGGTGGAGAAGTCCCAAGGTGGATCAGCTCAGCATCCACTCTAGGCAACTCTGATTTCCTCATCCTAATATCAACACTGGGTTAGCTATTTCTCTGAAAGGAATGGGCTCCAAAGTGCCAGTCCATGCACAGAAACACAGTTTGATCCCTCCCTTGGAGATTCCACATACAGCCCATGTCACTGGACAATTGCCTATCTTTGGAGGTTGTAGTCCCTTTTCCTGATGGCTCCCTGATTCAGTGAGCTCTTCAGAGCTCCAGCCAGCCATTACTCTGAGGATTTTCCTCATAGACCCTATCCGCTTGCTCATATTGAGTCTCCTCCCCTACTCTTAACTGGACCAGGAACTCAGCTCAGTGCTCAGCCATGTATCTCTGCCTCCACCTCTATTCATTGTTGAATGTAAGTTCTGTGGTGACTTAGGGTGACTATTTATTTATTATAGAGGAAGACAAGTCTAGGAAACACCTTCACTACTGGTTGGAGACCTACCCAAGGACATCCTGTAAGTTCTTGGAGGTTTCCCTAGGATACTGTCTTTTTCCAACCCCACATTGGCTTCCTCTATTAAGATTTTAATCTCTTTTCTTTTTTCTCCCTCATTGTTGTTTTTCTCACTCAATCATCTCCTTCTCTCATGATTTGTTCCCAACCCTTCTTGGTTGCAACTCCTTTTGCTCCCAATTAGCCAAGGAGATCTTCTCTATGTTCTCTTCTTAGAGGAATCCCTGGATGTCTCTCTTAAGTTCCTTCCGATCCCACGCTGTTTAGGGGTTGTAGTTTGCAGCTTGGGTGTTCTTTGCTTTTTGTCTAAAGTCCTCTAATGACTGACGAGTGAGTACATCCTGTGCTTATCTTTCTGGGCTTATGATACTGCACTCAGGATGATATTATCAAAATCCTTCCATTTGTCTTCAAATTTTAGGATGGCTTTTTTTTTTTTTTTTCTTTTCTGATGAGTAGTACTCCATTGTGTAGACATACTACAGTTTGCTAATCCATTCTTCATTTTTCAGTTGAGGGGCATCTAGGTTGTTTCCAGGTTCTTGCTATTACAAATAATGTTGCTATGAACATAGTTGAGCTAATGTCTTTGGGGTGGGAATGTTTGTCTTTTGGATATATGCTCAAGAGTGTTATTGCTGAATCCTTGGGGAGATTAATTCCCAGTTTTCTGAGAAAGCACCATACTGTAATTCCAGAGTGGCTGAACAAGTTTACACTCCCACCAACAATGGAGGGGTGTTTGCCTTACTCAGCATCTTCTCCTGCTTAGGTTGTCATCTGTGTTTTTGATCTTAGACATTCTGAGAGGTGTAAGATGATATCTCAAAGTTGTTTTGATTTGCATTTCTCTGATGGCTAAAAATGCTGAGTACTTTTTCAAGTGCCTTTCTGTCTTTTGTAATTCTGCTGAAAATTCCCTTTTTTAGTTGTGAACACCATTTTTAATTGGGTTATTTAGGGGTTTGGGCTCTAATTTCTTGAGTTCTCTATGTATTTTAGAGAACAGTCAGTCCTCTATCAATTGTAGAGTTGGTGACACTTTTTTGTTTTTCCATTCTGTAGGCTGTTGTTTTGTCCTATTGACTGTATTCTTGGCCTTACAGAAACTTCTCAGTTTCAGGAGGTCCCACTTATTGATTGTTGTTTCTAGTGTCTGTGATACTGGTGTTATATTTAGGAAGTGGTCATCTGTGCCAATGTGTTGGAGAGTATTTCCTACATTCTTTGCTATCAAGTTCAGTGTGACTGGGTTTATGTTGAGGTCTTTGATCCACATGGATTTGAGTTTTGTGCAGGATGATAGCTTTGGATCTATTTGCATTTTCTACACACTACCATCCACTTGTGCCAACCCCATTTGTTGAAGATACTGTCTTTTTCCATTGAATATTTTTAGCCTCTTTGTCAAAAATCAGGTATTCATAGGTGTATAAGTTAATGCTGCCATCTTCAATTTGATTCCATTGGTCAACAAATCTGTTTTTATACCGGTATCAGACTGTTTTTATTACTGTAGCTCTATGGCATAGCTTGATGTTGGGGATAGTGATGCCTCCTGAGGTTCTTTTGTTGAGCAAAACTGGCAATCCTGGCTTTCCTGTTATTCCAAATGAAATTGAATATTGTTTTTTCCAGGTCTATTAAAAGATGTGTTGGGATTTGTTGGGGATTGCATTGAATCTGTAGATTGCTTTTGGTAAGATTGCCATTTTTACTATGTTGATCCTATCTATCCATGAACATGGGAGATCTTTCCATTTTCTGATAAGGAATCCCACTGAAATCAGGAACAATACAAGGCTGCCTCCTCTCTCCTTTTCTATTTAATAAAGTTCTCAAAGCTAAAGCAATAAGAGAACAAAAGGAGATTAAGGCGATATAAATTGGAAAAAAAGAAGTAAAACTATTTCTATCTGCAGATTATATAATTGCATATGTAAGTGACCCACAAAATTCTACCAGGGAACTCCTGCAGCTCATAAACACCTTCAGCAATGTAGCAGGATACAAAAATTAACTAAAATAAAATCAATAGCCCTCCTATACACTACGGATAATAGGGCTGAAAAAGAAATCAGGGTAACATTACACTGTATCATAGCTGCAAATAGCATAAAATACCTCAATGTAACTATAACCAAAAAAAGCAGATCTGTTTGACAAAAAATTTAAATCACTGAAGAAGGAAATTGAAAATGATATTAGAAAATGGAAAATTTGTTCTTTAAAAATAATACAAATGCTGTGAAATGAATGTGCACATACACAAATATATATATTTGTATATACATATATATATTTTAAAACTTCAATGTGGCAATTCCCACATCTCATACAACCATGTAAGAAAGATAGATTGAGCATTTCTTACCTTTCCCACATAAGAACAATATCAGATATATAGTCAATGTTCAGGAAAAATATTCCTCATAACTAGTTAAAGAGTGGAGTAGGAAAAAATGTTTGGTAAAAGTGAGCCTAGAATATAGTTATTGAAAGAGCAATGGCATTTATAGGGTTATTATCTTGTATCATGGGTTGTTCAAATGCTACCAGAGACCTACATTGGAACTTAGCATGAACTTCTAAGATAAAATTTACTGTATTTACATGATTTTGTGGTAGTTATCAAACAGAATTTATGTCATCATAAAAGACTTAAGAAGACTTTTAACTTAAGTATTCTTAAGTAATACAGATTATGCAAATTGCAATTACACTAAATAATTAGTCTGACATATTTTTAAAAGGAGGCACATTAGTGCTATTTCATTCAATTATTTTGGGGGACATTTTAAATGTATTTTGTGGTTTAACTGCATTTCCAGTATTATAACATAACGCAGTAGGTATTAGGAATAAGATTGTATGTAAGTTGCTTGGCTTATGACTGAATAACATTAAAGATATAATTAAAGCTTTACTTGGTTCTTTGGAAAGACAAAGTGAGTAAGTGTACTTGATTCAAGCAAAGGTGAAGAATCCAAAGTTTTTGTGATGATCACAATTTTCCTGTTGAGTTATAATTTCCTTGAAACTCAAGATAAGTTATACAACATGGTATATTTCAAAGCAGAGCTTCTGACTCTGAGGGATTCTGGACTGGACTTACAACTCATCACTTATTATGACTCTTCTTATCATTTGCTCATTCCTAGTTGCTTCATATTTGAAAATTATAAAATCAGTCTTGTATCATAGAATTTTAATCATTAATCTAAAATTAACAAGAAGAATAAAGGTAAAATTATTTTTATATGAGAGTCTAAAAAACTGTTATATATTATTTTAATTATTATCTGATAAATATAATTTTAAATATTACAGATAAAATAAAATTATATATTAAGACAAATGTAAAATTTAAAGACAAGAATATTTAAGATAAGTTATCAAAACCAACAATATAAAATTTACTGAATAATTCATGTCTAATTATCTGTGAGTAAAGCTCACTGGAGTTTAATTTTCTCTTCTCTGATATATTTGTGTTCCATTTTATTTATCATGAAGAAATGAGCAGAAGGACTTCTCAGAACCAGTCCCCTTATATGTCTAAATCACACTAGAAATGATGCCAATATGAATTTCACCCTGTTTTATTGGTATTGGTGGCTTGTTTGTTCTGATTCTTTGTAGATGTAACAGGCCAAGAAATTATTCCAGTATAAGTGTTCTTTAACAATTTACCAAGAATAAGTTCTTTGATTATACTAACTTCCAATGGTGACAATATTAAAATTTTTTTATTCTAGTCTTTCTCCCTTCAGCTTCACATTCTTCCTTTAGCTCTAGTGAACACAAGCTCATGACTTGGCAAGTGCTAAAGATTTATCTATTTATTAACATTTTATTTACAAGGATAAAACTCTTGAAATATTACAGCTCATTTTCAAGAATGTCCTTGGGATGGAAAGCAGATATATTCTTTGTCACATTATATTTTCAGACCATGTAGGTCACTGTCATAAAACAGTCACCAGAAAAGTTAAATGAAGCTACATTATGCAATAGACTTTTTTTCATTTTTAGATACATATACATTTATATAATACATGACTATGAATTGTAATGTTACGGCTAAAGATTTTGTAGAATAATGACTAAAGTTCTTAAGTTAAATAATTGTTTGAAGTTGTCAGTGTTATTATATATATGCATATGTGTGTATGTTTGGTGATATAACAAAAATTTCATGTCTACTGATGAACAAATTTACATAATTTATTATGATTAAGAGGTAAAACACTTATCAATATTCATCTTCTTTTTATGACAGCCATTATAAACATAATTGAATATCGTCAGAAATTTTTTTGGAAGGATAAAACAGGGGACACTCAGATTCACTCTTAGAGTTTTAGTTTTATTAAATAAGTAACTTAGGAATGTAATCAAATAGAAACAAAAATAAAAACAATTTTAGTAGTGTTTAAACAAAAAATTCTAGGGCAAGCAAGTTGTAAATTTGGATATTGTCAAGAAGAAGAGAATAAAGAAGAGAAATGAAGAGATACGATATTTAAGCTGGTATGGAGGGCAAATATCTGGTTAACAATCATACACATGTTGGGAACGGAAGACTTAGTGAAACATTAAAGAATCCTAAAATGTTGTATGAGAACCTAACATTTTAAAAGTTTGGTTAGAAAAGAGCTAGAAAGAATAAAAGGAAAAGTAATGATTTCATGAATAATTAACAGCAGGCAGATTTATAGTTGTGGCCCTTAAGCCACTGCAATGGTGTAGTATCTCATTAAGAAAGAGCTGTTTTGTTTATCATTTTAGCAAGCCTTAAGATAAGCCCTCTTCCCTAGGGGTGGTCTCTTAGTGTAATTGAACCATCTCAACTAAATGCCCATTCTCCCCCCAGGCCAGAGATCCCATTCTCTTGACTGAAGAATTTTAGCTTCTTGTTTTATTTGTTCATTTTTTTTCTGCTTTCACACTACAAGTGTCAGTCAGGATCAGAATATTTTCTGCCAGTCCCAGTGTGAGAGAATACAGAATATTTGTCAATCTTGAAATGCTGATTGATTAAGAAAGGTCACTGTGACACAGATTACACTACCTAAAAGTGGACCAAGAACCCCGATGGAACAAGGAGAGGCTTCCTGATACACAGACACACCCAGAACAGAGTGCATCAAATCAGGTTCCTAAGATACAGAAAAATTCGGCAGTGATCCTAGGAAGAAATTGGCAAATACCAGTGCAAGAATACATATAACAACATAAAGAACAACATGGCACCACCAGAATCTGGTGGTTCTACAACAACAAGACCTAAGCACAGCAATGCAGAAGAAGCAGGAAAAAAAAATGACCTTATAAAGCAACTTTAAAAAGATAATAGAAGGTTTCACATAAAAAGTTAACTTAAAGAAATACAAGAAAAATAAAAATTGAAGGAAATCACTAAAAGAAAATAAAGAAAACCAAGGAAAAGCAATTAAACAGGTGAATAAAATATTTCAAGATTTAAAAAGTTAAATTAGAAGGAATAAAGAAGACACAAACTGAGGCAAACTTGGAAGCAGAAAAATCTGAAGAAATGTACCCAAACTACAGATGCAAGCATAACCATCAGAATGCAAGAGATGGAAGAAAGAATCTCTGCAGTGGGAGATTCACTAGTGGAAATAGATATGCAGTGAAAGAAAACATTAAAACCAAAAAAGTCAGAACGCAAATGTTCAGAAAATATGGGACACCATGAAAAGACAAAACCTAAAAATATTAGAACTAAAGAAGAAGAATACTAACTCAAACAAAAAAAAATATGCTCAACAAAATCACAGAAGAGAATTTTCCCAATCTAAAGATGGAATTGCCTATGAAGATACAAGAAGCTTTCAGAATACCGAATAGATTAGAACCCCCACCCAAAATCTACTCACCACATAATAATTAAGCCTCTGAACCTACAAAATAAAGACAGAATATTAAGTAAAAATGCTAAGTTACCTGTAAAGGCAGACACATGAGAATAACATCAGAATACTTAATAGAAAAAAATGAAAGCAAGAAGGTCCTGGTCAGATGGAATACAGACACTAAAGGAACATGGCAGCCAAACTAGACTACTATACCTAGTAAAACTAACAATCACCATAGATGTAGTAAACAAGATATTTCATGACAAAACAAAATTTAAATAATACCTATCCACAATTTCAGTCCTACAGAAAGCACTAGAGGGAAATCTCTCACCTAAGAAATCTAGATACACCCATGAAACCACAAGAAACAGATAATCCTACACAACAAAACCACAAAGAACAAAAGCACACACACACACTACCACCAAAATAGCAGGAAATATCAATCAGTGGTCACTAATATCCCTTAATATCAATGGGTTCAATTCACCTATAAAAAGACACAGCCTAACATAATAGATACAAAAACAGATACAAATCCATCTTTCTGTTGAATACAAGAGATACATCAAGTTCAAAGACAGTCGCTGGATCAGAGTAAAGAGCTGGGAAAAGTCTTACCAATCAAATGGACCTAAGAAACAAGCTCCCTCATCCCTCATGAAAATTGATGCAAAAATACTCAATAAAATGCTGGCAAACTGAATTCAACAATATATATAAAAAAATCATCCACTATGATCAAATAGGCTTCATCCCAGAGATGCAGGAATGGTTCAACATACAAAACAAACAAACAAAAAACTGTCAATATCATCTACCAAATATAAAACCTGAAAAAAAAACACACATTATAATCTCTTTAGATGCTGAAGAAGCCTTTGACAAAATTTAATATTCCTTCATGATAAAAGTTGTGGAGAGATCATGAATATAGGGAAAATACCTAAACATAATAAACGTAATATACAGCAACCTTACAGCAAACATCAAACTAAATGAAAAGAAACACAAAGCATTCCCACTAAAATCAGGAACTAGACAAGGAAGTTCTCTTCCCCTTATCTATTCAATAATTCTCAAAGTTTTAGCTAAAGCAATAAGAGAACAAAAGGAGATAAAAGGAATATAAATTGGAAAGGAGGATTCAAAGTATATTTCCAGGTGATATAATAGTATACATAAGTGATTTTTGAAAATTCTACCAGGGAACTTCTACAGCTGATAAGCATCTTCAGCAATGCAGCAGGTACAAGATAACTAAAAAAATTCAATAGCCTTTCTATACTCAAATGATTAAAGGTCTGAGAAAGAAATCAGGGAAATATCACCCTTTACAGTAGCTGCAAATATCTTGGGGTAAGTAGCTGCAAATATCTTGGGGTAAGTAGCTTACAGTAGCTGCAAATATCTTGGGGTAAGTCTAACCTAAGAATTGACAGACCTGTTTGATAAGAACTTATAGTCATTGAAGAAAAAAAACTATCAGAAAATGAAAAGATTTCCCATGTTCCTGGATATGTAGGAACAACATAATGAAAACGGTAATCTTACAAAAAGCAATCTACAGATTCAATGCAATCCCCACCAAAATCCCAAAACAATATTTTACAGAAGTTGAAAAAACAATACTCAACTTCATATGGAATAATAGGAAACCAATGATTGCCAAAGCAATCTTGCTCAATAAAAGATCTTCAGGAGGAATCACCATCCCTGACTGCAAGCTACCCTATACAGCTACAGTAATAAAAACAGCCTGGTACTGGCATAAAAAAACAGACATGTGGATCAATAAAGTCAAATTAAAGACTCTGACTTTAATTCACAAACCTATGAATATCTGATCTTTGACAAAGGGCTCAATAAGACAAAATAATAGCCTACAAAATGGGAAAAGATCTTTACCAACCCTAACATCTGACAGATGACTGATCTCTAAAATATATAGATAACATAAGTAACAAGAGGTCAAAAACCCAAATGATCCAATTAAAAAATGGAGTTCAGAGCTTAAAAGGGAACTTTCAACAGAATAATTACAAATGGCTAAAAGACACTTAAAAAAAAATGCTCTGATGTAGTGGGAGGGGGAAAGGACCTTGAATAAGAATATACAAGGATAGAAAGTATGACTTCTTTGTTCATAATAATAAAATAAAAATAAATTTAAAAAGAAAAAAATCTAATTTCAGGTTTTACAATTAAAAAAAATTGCTCAATATCTTTAGCCATCAGAGAAATATGAATCAAAACAACTTATACTTGTCAGAATGGATAAGATCAAAAATACAGAAGACAGCCTATACTGGAGAGGATATGGAGCAAGGGAATATATTCCTGGTGTATGAACTTACAATTGAGAGCCCATTTCCTATAAAGGAACACCAACTACCAGGATAATGGATTCAGACCTACCTCAACTAGATATGCCAGATTGAACTGACCCACATTGAGACTCCTTGCCCTCCTTGGGGAATGGATGGGGAGATGAGGTGGGGGATGCTATAAAAAGGACTGAGAGGGACTGGGAGGAGGGAAGGGAGAAGAAGCATTGTGTATATGGAAAAAACATTTTTTAAAAGAAACAAATACAAATATGAGAAATGCTGATAGGTCAAGACCAGATTTGTGTCTATCTTCCATTCTTTGATTTTTTTCCTTAATATCCTTATCTCTAAAAGTTAGGTAACTATTCTATGAATGTTAATGTGTGATTCTATAAAAATGCTTTTATTTAGTGTTAACAAATACAAAACATGAAAACTTTTATAATAGTGTCTCAATGTAACAGGGTAGATTCACTCTTAAGTTCACATTGAAAATATCTGATATTGCAGTTCTTATATTGGCAACTAGGATAAACAATGTACAAAGACTAGCAAGAATTTTGCCTCCATACAAGTTACAATATAGTGATGGATGCAGTCCTGTAATTTTATATCTTCCTTGTTATACATAAGCAATTCTGTGAAAAGGACAACATATGGCTATGGGACCCAAAGCTGATGGTAGAGACATTATTTTTAACAGTAGCAATGAGGAGTTAGACAAATGGTTCAATGGAAACGCACACTTGCTACTATTACAGATGAACCAGGCTTGGTTTTTACTACCCACATTAAAAAGCATGCAAACACCTGTAACTCTAAATCCAAGGAATGTGATACTTTCTCCTGATTTTGTAGACACCTACATACACATGGTCCACATAAATATATTTAGACCCACACATATAATATATTAAGAATTGTTAAAAGGAATAATAAAGGTTAAATAGGAGCTATCCTATAAATAAGTATACTAGAATGGAAATATTTCACACATATGAACCAGAATAGTAAAACCCTTTTATGGAGAACAAACTTAGTTTGTTTAAGAGACTTATACTATACTATGTTTTTGTTTTAACATTAATGCAGACTTTATTTTAAAAACTAGAAATGAAGTTGGAGAAGTACAGAAAGCAAGGTCATGCGTAGGTTTACATATAATTTTGAGTAATTTACTTTTTAGAATAAAAGAAGTCTCTGAGGAATATCAACAGAGTAAGCAGTAATGGCAACTTTGTAGGAAGAATTCAGAACAAAGGGAACTGATGGACCAAGGTCAAGACTAATACCAAGAGAAGAATAAAAGAGGTTATTACAGTAATTTAAGTAGAGAAATCATGAATTTCTGAACCAAATTGATGACAGAAGGAATCAGAATCAGCAAAAAGATTTGACGTCTAGACTTCATTAACAGAAATGGTTATCACAGTAACATTTTCCATGCTCTACTTGTCTACTTTTATATGTGTTTTGCTTATGCATAAGACATTTAGGACATAGAAAACCACTCTCAGTTATAAACTTTCTATTTGATGAACAAACTAGACAAAAAGACATTTGTAGCACTTACCAAATTCATCTCACCACTGCATGGAAAAGCCTGATTTCAAATCCAAACTTTCTAATTCTGGACTTCAAAATATGGAGCCTAAAGCTACTCTGCAGGTGAAACAACAGTTCCTAAGATGGGTTTTTGTGTCTGCCTTTCTGGAACTGTGTCAGGTGCACTGAATTCATCACTTTGTTTAAATGGTTGCAATTGTTCCAAGTGTAGGTAGAAGTGAATGGATTGGGAGAAGGATGCCACAGTTTTCTTACTTGGTTACCAAGAGAGGGATCTCGGAAGTTGTGTGTCAGATGTAGACTATGATGCTATTTAATTTTTTTCAGACATTACATCTTTATTTTAATTTTGAGTAATATTTTTATAGAATCACTTTGAATAACTTGTATATTTTTTGGTTCTCACTATCCAGCCTTTTATGTTTTTAATTTTTCTTAGTCAAGTTTGTGTGGAGATGTTAGTAAGTCAATGAAATAGAGGGGTCTAGTAAACAGTTGGTAATGTGAGCGAGTCTCTGGGTATTTGGACTGCACAAAATATTCTCTATTCACAAGTTTATAGATGACAACTGGAGACAAAAGTTCTCAGACAGTGAGTTTGAGAGCAAAATGGATTTGAAAATTGTCAACTGTAAAGATCATATAGAGAAGCTAATGAATAATCAGGAATGGAGAATGGTAAAATAGAAATGGGAAGGTGGAGCAATTAACACAAGAAAACTTTTCAAGAATGGGGTGTTATCTCTTAGTTATTCATATGTCTTCCTTGGTAAATTATCTGCTTTTATATTTCATTATTTAATTTTATGAGATCAGGACTTTTTGCTAAAGGGCTAGCATCAGCAGTATGCCTATATTTTGCACCAACACTAGTGCCTCTGGACAGATGTGCAGGTAAGTATTTTGGCTGGGTCCTTCTAGCCTATTTAGTCACTTTACACAGCTATTCCTAATGAGCAGATTGTATGGGAGTAACTAACTTCATAGATGATGCTGATTCCTATGGCTGAGTTTTTCTCTTATTGCTCTTGTTTATTTCCTTTGACTTTCACATGGAAGGTAGTCTCAGAGATGTCAAAGAGAATACTTTCCTGACTACCTTTCTATGATGTGGTTACTTTCTAACTCATATTTCTGTGGTGATAGGGTTTCCTGAGCAGCATCCCAGAATCTAGTTTCATCTCAAAATTATGAGCTCATATCATTTTTTCTATCATCACGTTATGTGCTTCCTGTTGTTGTTTTAATCCCAGTTATGATGTTGAAATGTTGGCAACTTATCTCCATGGTTAAAAATGTATTTAGCAGAGAGGAAAAAGAATCATGCTTCTAACCTTGGTGAGTCAAGTGCCAATAAAATTTTATTGTCATTTAGATTTAATATTGATATAAGTACTATACTTAATATGTAATACCATTCATGAAAACAATTGCATTTCTCACCTATTATTTCTTCTACTAAACTTTGAGGCCATATTTTATTCCTATTATAATATAGTGTTGTTTTGTAGCATTAAGTCTCTAAGATTTATGTTTAATTTTCCAACCTCATGAGGATCGGATCTTGTGTTTATGACTTAGGGCTACAGTTTTCTGATAAGACATCCAAACAATGCCTAAGAAAAGTTATTGTTTGTTGGGAATTGACATTAAATGGGGCTGAGCAGCATCTCATAAGGTAGCAAGGAAAGATAAAATTGATAAGAATACAATGAGTTCTTACATTTAAAGTTGTATTTGGGTGAGGATATGTTGCCTTTGACAAGAATAATTATGGATGCCCTTTGGTCTGTTGAAAATATTGAAAATGCTTCTTTTTAACAAAAGCATAGTTTGGGAAAAAAGAAAATAACAACCTTCCTTGAATATGAATGATTCTGGTGAGTAACTCTCCAGAGTTACTCTAAGTTATGTAATGACAACTAGAATTATTAAATCAGTCTTTAATGCTACTTATTAGGAGGACAATATATGAAAGTCACTTTTGCACTATGGTGAATTTGTGAATTTATGACCTATTATTGAATTCTATGTCAAGAAACATTGAATTGAATCAATCTATGACTCTTTAAAACAATTGTGACACATTTTATTAAGACATTTTTACTTCTAATAATATTATTTTATTAGTATTGTTTGAGCTTATCTAAATCTACAATTAAATTTGATGCCAGTCTTAGATTAGAAAGATAACAATTAATTGTAACTTTTGAAGGGAAATAAGTTTCACTTATATGCATGTTTTAATTAGTAAACTGTAGAGAAAAGCAGGAGTGCTAACAAATATATATGCTCACATGACTTTTTAGTGGATAACTAAATCAAATTATTCAGTATCAAAGGTGGCCAACTATGTGAATATAGAGCAATCAACTAGCTAATATAAACTTTCAATGGATGACTAAAATAAATATTTGTTTAGTATTAAAACTGTTAAAACTGTGTGATTTAGCAATTTGTACACATATATATATATTATATAAAAATATATATAATTGGCAATAATCAATTCTAAATCATCATCTCTTCTTTCTGAGATACCATCAGTAAGTATTTCACCCAAAATCCCTTTTGCATGGACTTTGATATATTTAGTTTGTCAAACAGATTTTGTAGGTTTTGTTCCTTATGGTATCTTGTACTGGAAGGATTTTAATCTGTACATTTGTTCTGAGAAAATCTACTTCATTCTTCCAATTGCTTAGGATTAGTCTGCTGGCAGCCATGGAAGCCCTTGAGGAGCCATTTACTTTTGCAGTTTAGTATGCGGAACAAATTAGTACTTCCCAAAATAATACCAATTAAACCAATGTAAAAAGTTAGTGTCTTTGCTCATCTCTTGAGACTAGTTACAGCATCCCTCTGTAGGGATGCCACTCAAGAACAATGCTTTTCAGTTGGCATAGTTGTGAGACATTTATTCTGTGCAGCTAAGGCTTCTTTAGTTAGATGCCTTCTGCTATTACAACTTCTAAAAAAGACTCACTTTTGTATTGTTTGACAGTTCATATATTTATATACTGAAGTATAGTCATTTGATTCTCTGTATACATTCCTCATTCCCTCTTCCACTGAAATGATTCTTCCAAATAAACAGTCTTTTTTTTTTTTTGTATTTTCTTTTTTGTATGAGATTCAATTGCCTTAATGTAGGTGGAAAGTTATTTGATGAAGCAAGAACAATTTACCAGTGACCAACTAAAATCACACATGCTCTGCTAACAAGTGTAACTAGTTGTACTACATTGATTTGTGCTTCGGCTATTGGAAACATGTTTGCAGATGTATAATATCTATGTTTTACTATATAACAAGTAGAAATAAGATTTTTGATGTTCAGCCATAAGGTTGTTTATATATTAAAATGCTAATATGTTATCCATAGTATTGGTACATACAGTTGGAACACCACATAAACAAATGTTAGAATGATATGGAGAATAGTAATGTGTAGGCTTGTTAAAAGAGTGAGCCGTTTCACTCTTTTAAATGAAAGAAAAGGCATTATGATGTAACTGTTAGAGAAGACCAGACTTCATTTTACAGGTGTATAAATCAGGAAAGTTAACTAGGATTTCTGAGTGCTATAAAAGAAATAAGTGATTCAAGTTTTCAAAAACAGTGCTGATGGTCAAAGAAGACTTGATTGAATGTAGATTTTCTTACATCACAGTCAGTAATAAAAAATATAAATGTTAGATCAGCCTCCTTTTAGAATTCTTTATCCCTTTACATATTTTAAATTATTAACAGTCAATATTCTGCCTAAAGTACTTCTTTGAATCTTTCTTTTAGTGAGAATCTGCTAATAACAAATTGTCTTGGTTCATTTTTTGAAATGTTGATATTTTATGTTGGTGCTTGAAATATTTTTTACTGAGTATAAAATTTTAATTTTTTCTTCTGGTGCTTTACAGACATTTTGTGTTGGGTTCTACCATGCAGAATTTATGCAAAAAATTTTACTATATAGTAATTTTTATCTATTTTATTTGTATGATTAATGTTCTTTCAATCTCTTGCTCAAGACTCTATCTTTACCACTAATGGCAGGAGTTAAGGTAAGAACCTAGTTTCTCATATCTTTATCTTGCTGATGGCTGCTTGAGAAACTTAGATTTCTTAAGATTTTTTTTTAATATAAACAGAGTTCTGACTATTTCTTTGAACAGATTCTGTTAGTATAATTTTCTTTAAGGCTCATGGTACTTATTTGCATTTAGAGATTTTGTTCCTGTGTAAGTCACTTTGGGTATTTTTCTGCTATATTTATATGGTATTTTTTTTCCAGAGTATAATTTGCAGTTAATTTCATCAGCATTACTTTCATTTCATTTATATTTTTCATCCTTATAAGTTCCATCTGGCATTTATTTTATCTCCAGCTTTCTCTTCTCATTATGTTTGTTTTCCTTTTTACCCACTGAACATATTGAGCATACTTATTATAGTTATATTAACATCCAAGCTTGGTAATTTAATCATCACTGTCATTTCTGGATATATTTGTATTAGTAGACAATTCTCTGGCTTGTAGCTCACATTTACATCTGGTCACGGAGAAATGAAGCTCTTTTATAATTAGCATTGATTACACAGGAAAGAAGGAGTATATGCTGGGTTTAAGAAATGCATCATTAAACTAAAGGAATTAACAGTATAAAAGCTGTTAATCCTGCTTTATTTACAATTATAATAAAATAAAATCCCATAATAGTTGAGAAAAATCCAGAAAAATAAAAGATACTGAAATACAAAGTTAAAATCCAAAGTACAAAATCTAAATACTAAAAGAGTACAAGAAAGTACAAAATAAAATGTATATATAGATTTTTTTTCTTACAAAATTTTACCAAATTCAAACTACATAAAGCCCATCCCAGTAAGTATGGTAAGATGCAAATTAATTAGTACTTTAACTAAAAATATTATTATTTTATGTCTATGCATATTTTTCTGTTTGTTTTTATGTTCATCACATTCAAGCCTGATGCCTACAGATGCTAGATAACAGCATCAAAACACAAAAACTTGAGTGACAAGAGTTTTTGAGACACATGTGGGTTCTGGTAAGCCAGGGTCTTCAGCAAGAGCAGTAGGTAATTTTTTTTCTTTCTTTTTTGTAAGTAGGAATGTGCATTTTATTTCTTTGGGAAATTAAAACAAACAAACATATAAGGGCTGGAAAAATGGCTTGGTGGTTAGAAGTCTTGAAAGACTGATGAGGGGATTTTGGTAGTTAAAATCCATGTGGAAGGAAGAAACCAACTGTACAGAGCAGTACTCTAGTCTTTGTACCTGTGCATGCATATGCGCATATATTATGCACATAGAAACAATGATGATGAAATTAAAGTAAGAATGTGATAGAATAAATTGTTTCAAAAGTAAAAGTAAAGTTTAATGGTATGTGTTTCTAGAAGAGAAAAGGAAAGCAGATAAAACCAATATGAGAATAATTAGTTAGATTCCAATCATATTATCAGAAAAATTGACACATAAAAACTAGAGAACCAAGCTTAAGTTCATGTGTCCAGAGGATTTCCATTGCCCCTTCAGGCTATTTAGCTTATCCTGACATCAGAAGATGATAGGTAGGCACTGGGTAACTTACAGACCAATGTTGGTGAAGGACTTGGACAAATGATTTCTTACAGGTTATGAAAATCACCAGGAAAAGTATTTTCACACCAGTAGACTTCAACTTGGCTATGTCAGGCCATCTATTATAACAGGATTGGCTTCTGTGTGGATAGTACTCCTGCTATCTCTAAAGTCTCTAGTTATAGCTCAGACTGTGCTATCACATTGTATGGAAATGGAAATGAAGAGCTAGGACTGAACTTTGTCAGGAGATAGCAGGAACTTGAAGAAAATCACAGCAGTATTGAGAAAACAGAGAACAATAACTCTGCATTCGAGGTAGGTGGGTCCAGAAACTGCAGCTTAGCTAATAAATCAAGTTTGTACATTTGGGTATAATTAATTTGGTATTTGTTCCATTTTCAATTTAATATTCCTTTTAATTTAATTTTTTTTATTTTACATACCAACCACAGTTCCCCCTCCATCTCCTCCTTCCACTCACCCACAGCTTTCCCCCACCTCACCCTCATTTAGTCCTCAGAGAGGATAAAGCTTCCTATGGGAAGTTATCGAAGTCTAGTTTATCAATGTTGAGTCAGGACCAAGCCACTTCCCCCAGTATTAAAATGCTGAGCAAGGTATTCTTCTAAAAGGAATGGACTCCAAAAAGCCAGTTCATACATTAGGGATAAATCCTGGTTCCAGTGCCAGAGGCCCCACAAATTGCTCAAGCCATACAAATGTCATCCCCATTAAGAGAGATGAGTTCAGTCTCATGCAGGTTTCCTAGCTGTTAGTCCAGAGTCAGTGAGTTTCCCATAGCTCAGTTCAGCTGTGTACTTCCCCATCATAATCTTGACCCCTTTATACATATAATCCTTCTTCCTTTTCTTTAGTGAACTGGGAGATTGGCCCAGTGCTTAGCTACGGATGTCTGCATCAAGAGTAGTAAGTAATCTTAACTAGAGAGACATCTCTCCAGTGTTGGATCCTAGGGGGTGACTCAGTGGATAAAGGTACTTGTTACTGAGATTGACAAGCTGAGTTTCATCCCCAAACCTAAATGGTAGAAGATGAAAACAAAGTTATTGTTTGATATTCAAAGAATGCTGTGTTCTATCATCTTGCATGCCCATGCATGTGTGAGTGTGTGTTCATGTGTGTGTGTATGTGCACACACACACACAATAAACAAACATAATGAATATAATAAAAGTGGAATATTATTAAAAAATCTCTTGTTAAATATGTAGATATGTGTAGCAGTAGAAAATTATGTGGAACTAAAGATTTAAGGAAGGATTTAAAATTTTTATTTTATATTTCACAGAATATGTACTAAAAGGAGAAAATGGCAGAAAACATGAAAATAAAAAATAAAAAGGAATGTCAACAGATCCAGAATTTATTCATATTTTAATTAATACCTAAAAAAGAAGGATAATTTATGGAATACAATAAATAATAAGAGAATGTCAACAGATCCAGAATTTATTCATATTTTAATTAATACCTAAAAAGAAGGATAATTTATGGAATACAATAAATAATAAGGGGATATATTTTTTCATTGGAAAATTAGACAATTAAAAACAGTAGTATTAGTAGATTTTTCAGAAGGAATATTTTACAATTTGGAAGGATTAATTATGCCTAAAAATATAAGTGAACATTGTCTTTAATTATGAAAATAAATACTAAACATTTTTCTATTATTTTTCATAGTACTTAATATTTTAATCAAATTTTTATACTTGTTAAATTTAATGCTTAGCCTATATCAATCTTTATTAGAATATAAGATCTATAAAGTTTTTATTTATTTACTGCTATACTAGTAGCACACAAAAACTGTGGTATTGTTTAAAACAGGGTTATTTAAGCTTTTCACAAATTTGTGTTTCTAAATATTTATTTACTATGTGTATAAGACAGAAAAGAGGAGAAAAGAGAGAGAAAGAGAGAAAAGTGTGTGTGAACAAGATGAAGATTAAAATGAAGACAAAATGTGTATTGTGTGAGCGTGCACACAATGTGGATAACCCTGCCTTTTATTTTTCCTTAGTCAGTATTTATCTTGTTGGTTTTTTATTTTTATTTTTATTTTTTTTTTGAGTCAGAGTTACTCACTGAAACTGGAGCTTTCCAGTTAGGTCAGGTTAACTTGATATAGATCCCCAAAAATTCAATGCTGGTTATTTTTCCTGATGCTAGCATAAAGATTGGGTAGGTGGAACCATGCCTGGCTTTTTATGTGAGTTCTGGGATCAGACTCAATTTCCTGTTCTTGTGGAGCAGACAATTTTCTGAATAAGGCATGTCCCCAGTCCTGTGGATTGCCTTACATAGGTTTGGTAAACATGTATTAGGAACCAAGTGTTAAAATTCAGAGGAACAAAAATTCAACAAATGTCAAAGATCATGTCTATTGAAAGATAAAAATTATGAACTATGTGGAATATGTAAAATTAAAGAAAAATTAAATGAGTTGGCAAAGCATGGAGTTAGGCTAGCTCTTTTCAGTCATGTGACTTAAACACTAGTATTTATGCTTAGCAGTACACAGCAAAATGATAGTAGAAAGCTGGAATTGTGATCTGATTGACATACAGCACAGAAATTAGATCCAGACAAAAGAACTTGGAGTGACGTAAGATGTCTTTCTGTATGCTGTGAATCATCATTGGCCAATAAAGAAATTGTTTCTAAGATTCTAAGGCATCTTAGAAGCTGGTGGGAAATACAAAAATAGATAGAGGGGAAAAAGGGCAGAGTCAGAAAGAGATATTGCAAGCTACCACTAAGAGAACAACATGTAAAAGTACAGGTAAGCCACAGGCCACTTGTCAAGCCATAGATTAATATGTTCAGGTAAGATGAAAGTAGCAATAAAACAAACAGCATAAAATTCACATAAGGGTCATATTCAATTACTTTCTAGGTGATAAAAGGGAAATGTAATATTAAAATGATCAAAAATTGATTATTGAATCTACTTTGATCCAAAAAGCAACTATTAATCTCATATTTTGATTTATTGATACAATTTAAGGTTAGCTTTGTTACACTGTATGTATATTTCTACTTTTTTTAAGATATTACATTTATGCAATTCCTTTACATTGTAAGGTATAATAAAGAAATGCAGATGAATATTTAATCATTTATGATAATCAAATTTATAATCCTGTCAGATTTTTAGGCATGCAAAAATATAATTAATTTTCATAGGTAATTTTCAAATGCTTCAAATACTTACAAAATATGACATATAAAATGTTTAAAGAACTTAGACTTTTCTGGACAGCGAGACATGTCTGCTTCTGGCAACACCAATATACTTTAAGAGGATGATGGGCATTGAGGAAACTCTATGGGAAGTTTGCTTTCTTTGTGACAAAAATTAATGACAGGACAATAAACTGTTCTTGCCTCAACTACCTTGACAATATGCTGTATAAACTGAACATGCAGGACCCATAGAAAAGTGACCTCTGAAATTTGGCAGAACAAGCTAAGATGATTCCTCAGGTTCCTGCTTCACAGAGAAAGCCAGACTTTCTGCAGGACACAAGAAGAAGTGACTGACAATCTATGACATTATGAGTAGAGCAGTCCTTCAAATTTTTTGCCCCACTGAAAAGTCTGTCTTGCACAAAAGTCAAATCCAAGTGGATCAAAGACTTCAACATAAACCCAGCCCCTCTGAAACTGATAGACAAGAAAGTGGGAAATACTCTCCAAAGCATTGATAAAAGTGATCAGTTCCTAAATATAACACTAGTAGCATAGACACTAAGGACAACAATCAGTAAGTGGGACCTACTGAACCTGAGATGCTTCTGCAAGGCCAAGGACACAGTCAATAAGACAAAATGACAGCCTTCAGAATGGGAAATGATTTTTACCAACCCTACAAGTGACAGAGGATTGATCTCTAAAATATATAGAGAACTCAAGAAACTGGAGTGCAAAACCCTTAATAACCCAATTAAAATTGGGGTTCAGAACTAAAAAGGGAATTCTCAGAAGAATTACAAATGGCTAAAAGGCAAATGAAAAATTGCTCAACATCTTTAGCCATCAGAGAAATGAAAATCAAAACAACTTTCATATACCACCTTATGCCTGTCAGAATGGCTAAGATTAAAGACACATGTAACAGCCTATGCTAGAGAGGTTGCTGAGAAAGGGGAACACTCCTCCATTGTTGGTGGGAGTGTAAACTTGTTCAGCCACTCTGAAATGCAGTATGGCAGTTTCTCAGAAAACTGGGAATCAATCTCCTCAAGAATCCAGCAATACCACTCTTAGGCATATATCCTAAAGATGCACATTTGCACCCCAAAAGCATTAGCTCAGCAATGTTCATAGTGGCATCATTTGTAATAGCAAGAACCTGGAAAAAACCTTGATGCCCCTCAATTGAGGAACGGATTAACAAGCTGTGGTACATCTACACAATGGAGTACTACTCAGTAGTAAGAAAAAATGATATTCTAAAATTCACAGGCAAATGGATGGATATGGAGAATATCCTCCTGAGTGATGTATCACAATCCCAGAAAGATAAGCAGGGGATGTACTAACTCATTAGTGGACTTAAAAAAAAAAAAAAAGCAAAAAGAGAATGAGAGAGTTCATTGTACACAAGAACTCAAGGCTAGAACATAGTTAAATGACACAATGCCTCACTTCTACATTGATGGTCTCTGGCAGGGGTGTGGGTGAGGAAAGACTTGTTTTCTTTATGGACCTGACCATAGGGAGTTTAATTATGCCCCAGTAAGTAAATGAATAGCATGAATGGGTTGTTTGGTTTTTTTTTTTTTTTTTTTTTTTTTTTTCTAAATTGGGAGATCATAAGAGTGGGCATAAATCTGAGAGGTCTGATAACTGAGTTTGATGGGGTACATGGAGTGAAATCATCAAAGAATATAGCCTATGGGTAACTAGTTGCATATCCTGTGTCTACCATTGTCCAGTATGGTTTGGCCTTCTTGCATGTAGGGGTTGATACAGGAACCTGGGCTTTTTACCTCAAGTCAGTATCTTGCCAGCAACCTTGGGAACTCCCATTGCGCTTCCTGCCCCAGGAAGCCCTGTATTGAAGCTGAGAGAGGGATTCAATAAAATGGCATTCTCTTTGGATGAATGACCTGAGTGTCTGTGTCTTTTTCAATCCTCAGGTCTGAGCCTGACTTGATGATGACCCCAAGAAGCACAGGCTGCTACAGTTGGAGACCCTCAGTGAGATCAGGTATTTGGCAAGAACCTGACAGATTATCCTTGGAAAATTTTGAGGTTGAATTGAAGTAACCTCCAGCCTAGGGAGATCCAGTATGCTGGATACACACTGAGAGGTCACTCTTGGAAGGCTGGCCAGTGAGATAAGGTAAAGAGAGAGGTAAGGCATTTTAGAAGCAGGCTGGAAATTCAAAGGCAGATGAACGGGAAGGAGGACAGAGTCAGATATAGAAGCTTTGAGCTGCTACAAAGAAAGTAACATGTAAAAGTACATATAAACCAGGAGCTACATAACAATGCAATAGATTACTAAAAATATGTTGAGTTAAATTGTAAGAGCTAGTCAGTGATAAGCATGAGCCATTAGTCAAACAGTTGCAATTAACATAAGCCTTTGTGTGATTATTTGGAAGTAAGCTGGTTTGGGCAGGTCCAGACCTTGGGGCTAGGCCAGAAACTTCTGGCTATAGTCTGTAATTCTTTTTTCCTTACTCCCATTCCATCCTTCCTCTCTTTATCTTTGTCTGTATATTCTAATTTTTTGCATTCTCTTTTTCTCCTTATCTTCCTCTACCATTTTCTGTTTCCTGCTTAATTTTCTTTTTCTTTTGATCAGGACCTGAAGAGCAAAAGCTTTCATTTTCTTCAGAAGACACCAGATTATACCACAGTACTAACAGTGCTACTCATTGTTGCAGACAGTTGCCCCCAAAAGAGTTAGAAATTTATTTTATCCACTTTCACTGGATTAGAATATATTTTGAGTTTTGATGGAGGTGCCTTCTGCACAATTTATCATTTATAATCCATCATGTGTGTTTCAGTGGCAAGAAATGTCTGCATTTGTTGTGTGTTCAATGAATTTTCAAAAAGAGCTGACCTAAGATTCATGTCCAGCATTTTGAAAAACATTTTTTATGTAACTATTTTAAAGTGTTTTCTAATAATAGTTTTCTGGCTGAGGTAGCATTGGAAACATAGTAAAATGTTCCAAAACCTGTAGAGATTTTGCAGTTTGTATCTTAAGAAATAATTGGATTTTTTTCATTGCAAATGTGAGAATAAGTATTTGCTTCTTGAAAAAAAGCTCAAAGGCTAATCTGATGACTTCCCTGAAAGAAGCAGCATCTATACTAGGACAGAAGCCTGTGCTGAATCCATGCTAGGAAACACAAGCCTGTGCTACATATTTTAATATTTTAAAACAGTTTCTCTTCCAGAGGAGGAGAAAGGCATGGTTGACCCACTCACTGCAAACTTGTTACTTATAGGAAGATGTAGGATCTGATTTGACTTTCCATTATATTTCTAAGTTAAAGACATCAAGTGCTTGGTTTGCATGGTATTTGAGGGAACAGCACACTTTCAATATGTATTTGACCCACCTATGTAAGATCAGGGCAGTACTGCTATTGATAACACTACCATCCATAGCTTACTGTGGTTAGTTTTTAATTGCATTATATATCATATGCTTCTCATTCAGAGAAGATTACTGCATGGATTACATTGGAAATTAGTAGTAATGAAGGTCTATTGAAATGACAATACTAACTTGGAAGACAGTAAATGACAAAAATCACAACTTTTTTAGACACTTGCCCTATATATAAGTCACACTTGTGTATAACTTCAACAGTAACTAGACCAGGAAATTCTTATTTTCTGAGTTACCTGGAGATAAGTGAATAATACTTCTGATAGTTGTGATCTCAGATCCTCTCGACTGAGTCACTGGAAATATATGTCTAACTATCCTAAGTTTTGCATTGCTCACTCAAATTGCTTTAAGAAATAACATTTCCAGAAGACAAAAATGGAATTCTGAACTCTGAGGGAAGAAGTCCCATTTAAATTAGCTTTAATGCCAGACTACTCTTAGCATTTGTTATTCTCCAAAGTGATGCCCATTTAGGGAAAAATATTGACATCATAACACTGAACCCCTATTTTGATTTTGTCTAGCATCTATCATCTCTGACTCAAATGATGATGATTCAATATCCATTTCAGTATGTGGACCCTGCATTGTCTGTTAGTAGTTCCTTTTAAATGCTTGTCATGCCTTTTTACTAAGTCACCAGCTAGAATTCTGGAAGCATTTTATGGAAAGTATGATCATGCACTTGAAGCTGTGTCTCAATCAATCACCATAAGAGAAGTTTACTTCTCCAGGGGATGAGAGCAAATAGAGACCCACAACTAGACGAAGTGGAGTAACTGGGATACCTTGGAACATTCAGGCTTCAATGGGTTGTCTCAATTACTTTACCTCATTGCTCAAGGAACACTGTATAAGAACAAGTAGATATATTGTAAGAGCCTGCAGGCTTAGAATCCACTGGAAACTGACCTTCCAATTGCAATAGGACAATTCCTATGCACATATAAACTCTCAGGGACTGTGGTGGCATATATAGGACCTCCAAAGGCCTGTACCAGATGGGATCTCAACACTGAGAGGGTAACTGAAAACAAGTTCTCATCTGTAACCCAGGAACTATGTCCATTTGGTAGACACTTATAAATGAAAAATTAGTTTTCACCAATAGAATATTCATGAGTATCCAAATCAGACTTAAGAGTAGGCCCCATGCCTAACAAAGATGGCCCACATGCAATAAACCTGATATTCTTGAAGGTTTTTTTTTTTCAATCTCATAATTCTTTGCCTTGGAGTTTTTAGAACATTTTCCTTACAAGTTTTTGCATTATATAACATGTTTCTTGATTTTGTGTCTTTATGGGATTTCTATTTGTGTAAACAAATGTCTCTTTGCTTCTATGGATATTTCTTGAGTTTTTTCTTTAAATTTTTATTTTTGTCTATTTTGTGATGCTGTGATATATATGTTTTATTTTTGTTATTGGTATTATTATTATTATTTAGATGCCTATTTGTATTTTAATGAGAGAGCAACAAAGTTTGAGGTTTGTATGGGTGAGGGAAATGGGAGTATCTGGGAAAACTTGAGGAAGAGGAAATTGTAATAAAAAAATATTGTATTAAAATTCTGTTTTCAATCAAAGAAAAAATAAAATTAAAAGGAAGAAAGGAAAGGAAGAAGTTGAAAGGAAGAAATTTTTATTCTCTATAAACTAACAATGAAATATAGCCTCAATGGCTAGTGTAAACATCTTGTAAACATGAGGGTAGATAACTGACTCAGAAAGGCGAAGAAGGAAATCTCTGGCTCTCTTCTCTAGCATGACAGGAGACAGCCTACTGTCATATGTTCAGCTCCTAGATAAAATTAATGCCATTGTCTTCCTGTTGACTTATGTCAGACTGGCTCCTTGAGACTCATAGGCTTAAATTCTTTGACCTCATTGGTCAAACTATTTAGAAAGACTTGGAAAGAATGACTTTGTCCCAGGGGTGGGCTCTGAGGTTTAAAAAGACTGGTGCCAATCCCACTGTTCCTTCTGTGTCTCCTGCTTGTGACGTTGCTCTCAGTTGTCCTGTGGCCATCCCTTTGCTTCTTCATCAGGTCCTCTAACCTCTAAAGCTATAAGCTCAGTTCAATGTTCTTTTCATATAAATTTCCCTAGTCACACTGCTCCGCCACAGCAATAGAAAAATAACTCATAGAGATGTAGATGAAAATTTGCATATTAAAAATAAATTGTAACTAAAATATACACTTACTGTTCTTATCTTATAATTAAAAATTATTGAAATTTTTCATGATAGTTTCAGGAGTAGTTAAAACTTCAGAATATACTTACTCATTGTTTATGCATCTGCATGAATTCTGTCATGTGGAATGTTCATACAAATATACAAGAACTTAGTAATTTGAGCCTTACATTATAACATTTGATTAAAAATCTAACAAAGTTTATTAATTTAGATAACACAGAATTTACCCTCATAGTATAGGTAAGAAAAACAAATAACTGAAAATATTTAGAAGTTTAGTAACAATTGAGACTGTATTTCTGTTAGTATAGAATCTCTTTAAGACATCACTGTTTCTTTCTATGTATATTTTATCTGTCTCTCTATCTTTCACCTATCTATCTATCTATCATCTATCTATCATATAACAACCCTCTATCATCTGTTTATTTATCATCATCATTTATTTCTTAATTCTGTGATAATTTTATACATTTGTAGTTTGATCATCAACTTCTAGCTTCTCTCACAACCAAACCTATGGTTCCAATGCACACAACTTTGTTCCTTTATGTTATTTAAAAAAAATATTCAGTTTTATTAGTGCTAGGAATTTTCTGCTGTGTGTTTTGAAATTCACTGGAGGGTAGTCAGACTACCCATGATCATATCCTTCAAAAAACCTATAACTCTCTCTCCTTCATTTCTCTGAACCTAAAAATTACCAATATCTCTTTAGCTAGGAGTAGATTAATGTGATAATCTACCCTATCTAAGCTTGAATTTATCAGCTTTGTGCTTGCATAGACATTTTGTAGGCTGACATTGATGCCAGGCTACGAGTTCATAATTTTCACCTCTGTTGTGGTATTTTCAATAAAGATAGCCTGAAATATCAGAGGACAGAGCCAAACCATGAAGGCCAGGGAGTGGCTACTCCTCCCTTAATCCCAACAATAGGAAGCAGAGGTCCTCTGGATCTCTGCAAGTTCAAGGCCAAACAGAGACAGGCAGTGATGGCAGCCACCTTTATCTAGCTCTAGGAATGTTGAACAAGGAAGTAATATAGCTGGTTGGGGAAAGAAGTATGAGACTGGAGAAGATGCAAGTTCTGCCCTTTTATGCTGTGCATTCAGTCAGTCTGAGGACTCATAGAGACAGGACCTACTCTGTTCAGCCTAAGAAGTCCCCTGGATGAGAATTGGCTGTGGTTTATTTCCTATCTTTCTAATATTTCAGATTTTCTCCAATATCTGGCTCCATGTTTTATTATATAATAAATAAAATTCATGCAATATCACAATAATTGCTGAGCCTTGGGATGGAGTAGTATGATATAGATATCCTATCTTATATTAGCCATCAACAGTCTCTTATTCTCTGTGCCTTGAGTAATGTGAGTCTCTATTGATCATCACCTACTACAAGAAGGTTATCTGATGAAGGTTAAGTGATGCACTACTATATGGGTATAATGATAATTCACTAGGACTCAGTTTAAATGCTATGCCTCTTTAGCAGACAAAAAGAAGTATATTGCAGAAATGTATTTTCTATTGTTTTTGGTTGATGAGACCCAGTTTTGGTTGATGAGATCCACAAACCCCTAAATATTGCAAGTTTTCATTATTGCTAATGGTCACCCTCCAAAAATTGAAGCAAAGATCCTGTTTCTGAAAACATCACAAATGGTATAAAAAAAATCTGGTATTGATTTTGAAGTTTGATCCTTACTGGATAACCTTCATACTGCTAAAAGAAGCTGTGTAGATTTCCCAAGGAGAAAATGAATAATCAATATTACCTAGTTGTGATTCCTGTGAACTATACCAATGAACTATATTTAATATTCTTGATTAAGCTTAAATGTCATATTGGATCATATAACAAATTATACTTACCACCTGTATGCTTGGTGTGTGTGTGTGTGTGTGTGTGTGTGTGTGTGTGTGTGTGTGTATGACTGAATATTTATTTCTCTTTTTTCTTAATCTGTTCAGTGTGGTGATTGCTTCCTCAAGCCCCCAAGGCAAAACATAACCCACAGTGAGTATTAGCATTAATTTTAATATGTTCTAGAATTAACAGATGAGTCTAGTATATAAATAAGAATCATTATCTCAGTTAGGGGTTCCGTTGCTGTGATAAAAACACCATGGCCAAACTTGGGGAGAAAAATATATATCTCAACTCACAGTTCTACATGACTGTGGAAAATCAGATGTTGTACATAGTTTCTGACCCCACCTTGGCCAGAGGTCTGGACCTGCCTGTGGCTGCTTTCCCTCTGCCAAAAAAAAAAAAATGACTCAGATACTTATATTAATTTCATCCTATTTGGCCTATGTCTCAGGCCCATTGCTAGCTAGCTTTTTCATCTTAATTCAACCCATTTCTATTAATCTATGTGGCCATGTGGCTCACCTGGGTCCCCTATATGTTTTTTCTTTGGCGGCTGGATAGAGTCTGTCTGACTCTGCACTCCTCCTACCTGAATCTCAATTTCTCCACATACTTCTTCTATGATACTCAACACAGGTCAAAATAGTGTCTTTATTTAAAGAATGATTCTCACAACATACAGACAAACATTTCCACCACACTTCCTCTTTTCTGTATAATCAAAATGGAAGGTTTCAATTTCAATATAGCAAAATTACATATAACAAAACAGCTATCAAGCAAGAATTATAATATCTAATCTATTTGTATTTAACAAAATTAAACAAAATATTTTATCATCTACCTTATCCTTGTGTGTCTAGAGTTTCATATCTAATATACCTTTTAAAATATCTAAAAATAACTGTACCTAGAATTCTCAAATTTTCAACTACATCAAAAACCATAGAAGGATATAATATTACTCAAGTAAACAGGAAGTAAAAGCAACTTCCAAAATCAGAAATGACACCTGTTTGCCTGGATAGTTACATAAAGTTCTGTTGTGACATTGGGGCATCCATCTTCAGCCCATAGGCTCAGAGTCCCTGGAATACCTTTCATTGATGCAGTAAATCTGGGATAGTTCATCAGTCACTTCTCTTTGTGTCTTGAAGAATGCCTGGCAATTTTCTCTGCAGAGCAGGAACCTGAAGAACCATCTTGGCATGTTCTGCCAAAGTTCAGACATCACTTTCTTATGGAAACTGTATGTCCCGTTTATGTAGCATACTGTAAAGCAGTCCTTACAAGAACAGTTTCTTGTTCAGTGGCTAACTGTTGCCACAAAGTAAATTTCCCATGAAGTTTCTTCAATGCCCATAATTCTCTTGAAATACATTGGTGCTGCCAGGAGCAGACCTGTCCAACTGTCCAGAAAAGTGTAAATTTTTAAATGCCAGATTCTGTAGGTTTTTGAAGTGTTTGAAGACCACCTATCTAATTGAAATATATCTTTGTATAGCTACAAAAACCTAACTAACATGACTATAACTTTGATTATCATTACTTTGCATTTTTTTACACATTACAATTTTAAATGAGTTACATAAGCATCATACCTTAAGCAAGCATAGAAAAATACATACAGCATAACAAAATTGACCTTAAGTTTGTATCAATAAACCAAAATCCATTTATGTTTTTAAATTATTCTTATATCATATTCTCCTCTCCCTTTTCTTAAAAAAGAGATTGACTATGACCATTAAACATTCACAATGAAAACAAATGTTTATAAGCAATATTTTGGGAATTTGGGTGTAGCTTTCTTTCTTTTACAACTTTCTGCTGATTAAGGGGCATTGGCAATTTTATGGGGTCCTGAGGCTTTGGAGGATTTTAATTGGCATCATGGAAGCTGATCTTCCCATTAGAGACTTTTCAGGAGGCCTTGGCAAATAAAATCATATTTGCCTGAAAACAATACATGGGTTTCATTTTCTGTGAAACAAAAGCAGAAAGTCTTTTTTCAAGCAACATATCCTCAGATCCAAATTTCAAAGTCAAGATACCTTTAAAATATGTTTGTTTAACTTAGCAGCCTTTGAAATCAATTGTCTTTCTGCAGTTAGCTTATTAAAAGATAAAAAATTAAAAGAAAACATAATTATAACCATAATCCAGACTCATTATGTATTTGCCATCTTTAAGTGGCTTTTTATATTTTATTCCTCTATTTATTCTTTTTAAAGGCTTTTCTATCCTTTTTCTTTTCTCTTCTAGTCTATATATTCTTTTCACACATATTTTAGTCTATTTAAAGGTTTTTCTTTATCTGAATCTGTTTATTGTGAATCCTTAATCATTTCTCAACCAGAAGAGCCCCTCAACAAAAAAAAGCTAGTATTCCTTTGATTTCTGACTCTGCCCTTCTTGGTGGCTTTTCAACATGGCAGCAGTGCCAGAGCCTTGCTTACTTTTTCAATTCTTAGTGGCACTCAGTACTTAAGGAGTCACAAAGTTTTGCTGCTAAAAGTGAGCCGTTTCTCTGCTTGCTGCCAGCAAACAGAGCAGACCCAAGAAAACGATGCTACCAAAAAATGGTGTTTGACTCTGTTCCCTTTTGTTCAATATAAACAGAAACTTTAAATCAATCACATGCAGCTTGTTGCTAATACCAAGTCTTCTGACTTCCAGGAATCAGCCTTAAGCTGCCAGCCTCTGACCCGCAATTTTTAAACTCAAGCTTGTACACTGTGACATCTCTGTACCATGACTCACTTTATACAATTCAGGAAGCCACTTGGTTCTGTTTGGTTCTGTTTCTGTGTTCCAGAATGCTTTTTAAAATTTCTAAGCCTTTACTAGGGTGTTTGGGGCCCCAGGTTGTGACACCATGTGTTGTATGAAGTTTCTGACCTCATCTGGGCCAGAGGTCTGGACCTGCCCGTGACTGCTTTTCCCCAAAGAAAATGACTCAGACACTTATGTTAATTTCATCCTGTTTGGTCTATGTCTCAGGAAAATTACTAGCTAGCTCTTTCATCTTAATTCAACCCATTTCCATTATCTACCTGGCCACATGACCTTGACTATGCCTATGGCTCACCTGGGTCCCTTACATGTTTCTTCTTTGGCAGCTGGATAGAGTCAGTCTGACTCTGCACTCCTCCTACCTGAACCTCAATTTTCTTGCCTACTTCTTCTATGATGCTGGACATAGGCCAAAATAGTCTCTTTATTTAAAGAATGATTCTCAAAGCATACAGACAAACATTCCCACCATAGTCAGGGCAGAAATTCATGGCAAAAATGGACGCAAAGGCCATGGAGGAATGCTGCTTACTTACTTGCTCATTCTGCTTTTTATAGTCCCAAGGACAACCATCAAGGTTGGTACCTCCCAAAATACACTAGTTTTCTAAATTAATCATCAATCAAGAAAAAGCACCACAGCCTTGTTCACAGGCCAGTCTCTTGAATCATTTTCTCAGTTGAGGGTCCTTCTTCCCACATTATTTTGGGTTGTGTCAAGTGGAAACAAAACTATCCAGCCCTCTCACTTACAGGTAGAATCACAAGGTTTCTGATGAAGGGTCATGTGTTTACAGATGCTACTACCATGAAGTAGTCTATGTTTTTTGCACTTATTTAGCTTTCTTCATCAAGAACATCTTCTTATACTTCACTGTAACTCCAGTCTTCAGGATGATAACTACTCTAAGTAATTATTTCAAAAACAAATTACAATTTATGGTAACATCACATATATTATGCTTGGTACTGAGATACAGCAGTGACTACATATAAAACTGTTTTTGTGGAACTCTCATGAATGACGTGTGAGGTATGTCCAAGGCAATTAAAAAAGTATGATCTCTGAAAACCTGCATTGTGAACTTTTCAAAATTAATCATTGTACCTATGTTCCTCTTTTACCACATTAATACAAAGAGACATAATTTCTAAACCTAAAGAAAAGATTGTGAATTTCATAATAAATGATTCATTGTAAGTACTAAATTCATAGCCTCTCCTCCACTTTGGTGTATAGTACAATTAATACAGAAGTAAGCTAGGATATTACAAGGATTTCGATTATGCAAGAAAAAATCAAGTTAAATCTTTGCATAAACAAAGAAATGTGTCAGTAGATAGAAGGAGAAGATTTGTAGGTCTTCTCACCTTATCTAGGGAAGTCTGAAATCTATCAGGAAGCCCACAGCATTTACCCAAAGACAGAGCTTCTGAATTGCTATATAGAAAAAAAAGTCTGTATTAATTCTGTGCTATCTTAACAGGATGCCTGACATGGTAGCATTGATAATAACATGCCATGAGCTAGCCTAGGAGCGGTGCAATCAAAACCCAAGCATTTAGAAATATTAATTTTGAGAAGAATAACATAAGAATTATTTTATATTTAGAGAAAGTTTGGGAGGTAGTCTGTTCTGATTTTAAGTAGTGGGTGTCAGATGTCTTTGAATGTAGTTAGACTTTCTTTGGAATACCAGCTTCCAAATAATAACACAGAGAATTATGATTAATTATGTAAGATGGTACTTATTTCAGGCTTATTCATAATTAATTTTAAAACTCAAATTAACCATTTATATCAATCACCATTCTGGTTACCTCTCCTCAGTACAGTACATCTGACTTCTTCTAGCTATGGCTGGCAAATCCTGACCTCTCAGATTCTTCTCCTAGTTTCTCTTCACATTAATACCATTTGTTCTTTCCTGCTCAGACATTGGCCATTCTGCTTTCTTATTAAACCAATTAGAAGATTCCTTAGACAGAAGAGGAAGGACAGACTCATCTTGACACAGTGAGATCAAATACCCAGAACATCTGTACTCTCAATGGAAATGAGTTCTTGGTTGGACTGACAGTCCCTTGCCAATGTAGAGGAAAGCTGAAAAAAAAATGGCTTGAGGTAAGGCTAAAGATTTTGCCAGAGAGGATTCAAGAGAAAAGGATGATCTGGCTATACATTCAGGGATGACAGGTGAATTTACTAAATTTCAGAGGTTTAGTGCTAATATTCACCTGCACAGTTTGTTGCTCATTTAAAGGCTTTTTGAGCATCCAGGAGTATATTCAACTTCAGAAATAGTTGTCAGTGTCTCTATACAAATAGGCCCCTCTTGTCATTACTGTTTCCCGTCTTCTATCACTGAAGAACACTGGGCCACCAAAATGATATACTGTGTTTAGAATTTTTCTTTACTGAATATTTTTCTATTGCTATTAATATTGGGGTTCTAAATATAATGAATGTTTGAAAAGTTGTCCATGCATTTGACATTATGATATGAGGTCTTCTATATTTGCTTTGAATAGCATTCACAGCTATTTTGAGATGCAGTTAGCTGGCAGACTAGAGATTGAACATAACCTGAAAGTAATAATATTATTTCCAAAACTTATTCTCAATTTAATATAAATGGAATCATTACAAAGAGAAAAGAAGAAATTACAGTAACAATTTTTCATTTTTTAAAAATTTTGTGGGAGTTTTTAATTGTTTTTCTTTGTTTTAAAAATGCTGGAAATATTTATAATTTATTTTTATATTTTTCCCCTGAAGCTAGGTGTTAGGTTCTGTACCTAACTAGGTTAAAAATAGACTTTCATTGTTGAGGGTTGACATTATGAATTTATTTTTACATCACAGACCACTTCATTCTTATGATTGCCAAGTATTCAGTTATAGTCATTGTCTATAATTGCAACAAAATTTGTCATAACAAAAGTGAACAAAAGCACTAGATAAATGTAACATGAGGTTTCTAGCCCCCTCTGGCCAGAAGTCCAAACAAACAGACCTCTGGTTCCAGAGTGCCCAGCCACCCACCTATGTCCCCCCAAATGACTCAGAAGCTTATATTAATTTTATACTGCTTGGCCTAAGGCTTAGGCTTATTGCTAACTCACTCTTTCATCTTCAACCAATTTCCATTAATCTATCCCTCCACATGGCCCATGGCTTACCTATTGTATTACATGTTGATTCTTGAGCGCCTGGATTGCATCCTTCTGACTCCACCCTCCTCCTAACTATGCTCTGATCCACCCCCACCCCTGTCCCCTACTTGCCTGCTCCTATGATGCCTGCCATGGGCCAAAACGGTTCTTTTATAGGAATGATATTCACAGCATACAAAAAGGCATTCCTATATCAGATAAATAAAGCAAAACAAAATTCAGACACAGACAATACAGACAAAACACACACGGTGAAAATGGGGCCAATTCTGTTTGCTACAAATGCTCACAATTATCTGTGGTTTCTGTATAAAGTATGATCTGCAGGCCTGAGGCAGCAGGGGCACAGCAAGCCTATTAGAAATAGAAAGCCTCATGGGCCACCACAAATGGATTTCCTGAAAGTCTGGTGAGCAAGTGTAGCTGGAAGCTTTTCAGTCCCGCATACCCCTGTGATCCCAGATGCATCTCTTCCACCTGTGGTCACACAGCAATCTATAAAACAATTAACCAGAGGCTGATATTAATTTCAACCTATTTGCCCTATGGCTCAAGCTCATTAGCAACTAGTTCTTTCAACTTAATCCATTTCTATTTATCTGTGGCTTGCCAAGTGGCTTTGTGGCATTACTGATTCCATTACATTTTCCTTCCCTGGCTGTGTCTCACAGTGTCTGTTCTCACCCCACCTTTCTTCTTCTGTATCTCCCTCTGATTAGAGGCCTCATCTGTTCTGCCTTACCATAGGCCATAACAGCTTCTTTATTAGCCAAAGGTAGTAATACATAGTCACAGTTTATAGACAGAGCATCTCACAACATTAGCAAGTTCTTAGGAGATTCTTTGTTCTTTTTTTCTTTTTTTGAACTTATTAAAAATATTTATTGTTCCTTTTTAAAAGAATATTTACTGAAGTACTTTTTTTCTTTTTTATTATGAATAAAATTTTTACTCATGTATCCACTTGTTCAAACTCCCTTCCCCATCCTGTCCTGTCCCCCCCAGTCACTCTCTCATCTCTCCATCTTTTTATCTCCTCCCCAGCAAGGACAGGAGGTCCCAAGACTGCACTTCTATTTGTTTCCTGAGACTATTTTATCTGTATTTCTTAAGTTGTTAATTTCCTAAAATTCAATATTAAAATACAATAAGTTTTCTCATGATTAAAAAATATACGCTTATTTATAAATGAAAACAATATTTGTGCATAAATGAGACTAGCAATTTCCTTACAGAGGTCTATTAGTGAAAAGAAAAGCAGTCAAATTAGTATTTCCTTCACTACCAAAACTACAGTATAATCTGGTCAGTTATTAGTTTGTCTTACAGAAAATCAGAATGCTATTCATAAAAGTTAGTGTATGGATTCACATTTTTAAAATGGAGGAAGCATTATGCTAAAAAGACATTACAATAAAATGATTGAGACTGTAAGAAGTGAGGACACTGTCTGCTCTATTGAATGTTTGCTTTCAATCAGAAAGTATACCCAGCTTAGTGCTCTGTCTTCCCTGTCTTTCCTTGTGATTTTGCTTGTTTCTCTAGCTTACATAAGCAACTGATACTCAGAACAGGTAGAAACAGAACTGATGGATTGTTGCATTAATATAACCAAAGTAAAAATAAAAGTCCATAGTACTTATGAGAATAATAATCATACATATTTTTATTTTATTAATTTTTCATTTAAAATTCTTGCCATCCTCATTATTGCTTCCCCTCTCTCACCTTTTCCTAGTTTTTCCCCAGCCTCCTCCCACTCTAACTGCCCATGCATCCCTAGAGAGGGCAAGAACTCCCAAGGTGAGTCAGTTCAGTCTGGCATACCCAGTTGAGGTAAGACCAAGTTCCTCCCCCAATTATCAAGATTGAGAAAAGTGTTTTCCTGAAGGATATGGACTCTGAGAAGCCAGTTCATTCACCAGGAATAAACTCTGGTCCCACTACAAGAGGCTCCACAAACTACTGCACTGTTCGACTGTCATCTACATTCAGAGGGTTTAAATTCATTCCATGAAGGTTCGTCAGCTGTCATTTCAGTCTGAGAGTTTCCAATAGCATGGAACTGCCTACTTTGAGAGTCTCCTCATTAAGATCCTGATCCCTTTGCTCATGTAATTTCTTCTCTCTCTCCAGCTGGACCAGTAGCTTGATCCAATGTTTAACTATGGATCTCTGCATCTGCCTCCATCAATTTCTGAATCTTCTCTAATGGCAATTAGGGTGGTCATTTATTTGATAGTAGGGAAAGGACAGTTTAGGTGTTCTCTCCACTATTGCCTAAAGTCCTAGCTGGGCTCATCTTTTGGGTTCTTGGGTGTTTCCCTAGAACTAGGTTTCTCTTCAACCCCATAATTGCTCCTTTGATCAGAATATTTACTTCCTTGCTCTGTCTTTCTCTTTTGCTTTTGCTCCCTATACTCATTCATCCCATTCTCTCATTTTCTTTCCTTACCTCCCCTTGCTTTCTCCCCTGTATTATCCCAATTTACTTAGGAGATCTTTATTTCCCCTCTCCAGGGGGATCTATAGATATCTCTCTTAACTTCCTCCTGTTACCTAGCTGCTGGAGGTGATGGTGGTGGATTGTAGCATGGTTACCCTTTGCTTTATGTCTAAAATCCACTTGTGAGTGAGTTCATACTATGTCTATCTTTCTGAGTTGGTGTATTAACATATAATTTTACATAGTAGTAGAACCAAAGAAAATCTGCTGAATATTTTAATAAACAAAACTCATGAGTAAATCACTTTAGTACTTTAAAAAAATGTATGCATAAGAAAATCATGTTTACCTTTAAATAATCAAACACACACACACAATGCTAATTTCAATAGTAAAGAGATAAAACTACAAAATATAGGACAGGACAGCTACACTCATGAACTCACAGAAGCTTTAACTATATGCATAAGACTTACATAATATCAAGTCAGTCAAAATTCTAACATGATGGAGAGGGACTTTAAAAGGTAAGAAACTATTAATATTTGATGAGTCTTGTAGAAAGCAGCATGAGATTCTTCATGGGTATAATCCCTGTTAAGATGTTCATGATCCAGTCAATGACCCTTCTTTCATGCATGTGTCAGCAGCACAAATTATGCTCTGGTTAAGAAAAGAGAGAGCACAGGAATTTGCGAAGAACAAATTAGGGTGAGAAAGTTCTAGATATAGGTGGAGAAGAAATATTAGGGAATGAGCTTCAAGAAAATATATTATACATATGTATAAAATTCACAAATGATAAATTATTTTTATGAAGTTAAAATAGGGTATTAAGTACTGTAATGATCAGATATTATAATTACCTGTAATTAATATGTTGCTACATTATGATTGGATGATATACATAAGATACTCATTAAAGATAATAAAGCACATTTCATATATATGTAATGATTATGTGTATATGTATTTTCATATATTACTGAATTTCATTTACAGAATGTGACTAAAGAAAAAATATAGTCATGTAACAATGAGATTTTTTAAACATATTATTGTATACTAATGCAGGGGAATAAGAAAAATTCTTTACAGAAATAAAGTTATCATTTTTTTGAAAACAATCAGGGAACGCAAATGAAAAACTGACACATTATGTAAAAAATGTTTGACATTATTTATCTTTATTTCTGCATCACATCTTTAAAATTAGTAAACTTGAGCCAGGAAGATTGCTTAGTGGGAAAAGCCCTCATCATAAAGTGTGAATACTAAGTTCACATCCCCAGCATCTACATTAAAGGGGAGAATGTATGTTGGCCTGTATAAAATCTCCAAACTCAGGGGACAAAAAGAGGTTTCCCAGAGCATACTGGATCTAAATCAGGGGTTCTCAACCTCTGGTCAAAGCCTCTGTGAGGGTTGTATATCAACATGTATAACAGATATCTACAATAAGAGTAATAACAGTAAAAAATATAGTTATCAAATATAAAACAAATACATTTGTGGCTGGAGATCAGTACAATGTGAGGAACTGTACTTCTTTGTCTGTGGTTATGGACTCCTGGACTTTTCTCTACCCACATTAGCATGCCTTTTGGTGTCCTGCTTGTTCAGATACTGTTTAGGCAACCAGATTTTACATCATTCACTCTGAAAACAAAGATTTTTCTGGTTTCCCATTACACACAACATTTTCCCTTTAATTCCTTTCTGAAGAAACTTCAGATAACGAGTCAACTGCTTTAAAGAGACCATCTCTTTTTTGTGTGTGTGAATGAAAGCATACTAAAATGTCTCTATAAATTGATTTCTTCAAAAACCTACAGTGAAATGACATTCAGAGTAACATCAATCCATTTATCTCAACAAAAGCCATCTGTCCTGAAAACTACGATGCATGTAGCCTCTTATATTCAATTTATAGAGCCACTGTTTAACCTCAAAGATTAATTTTATTTTCTTTTAACCTAAAACAAGTTCAATATGAAACTTGATTTTAGTGTTTCCTGACTCACTTTCACATCTTTCTCGTATGTAAGTAAATGGAATTAGTTAATACAAGTTTGATATAGAGCAAAAGATCACATATATACATATATAGATGTACACACACATATATACATACAAACACACACATACATATATATACTAAACTTTATTTTTTGTTCTTTAAATGACGTAAATGATTAGAAACTTTAAATATATCAAATATAACAGAAATAACATTAGCTTATTTTATGTTGCATATAACGTTATTAAACATAAAACACATTAATCCATCAACAAGTATGTATTGAACAATTACTTATTCTTTCAAATATATGTTGAGTTTTTCAAATAAGCATTATGACTATAAACATGAACATGAAAGTCTTAAATATTATGTTTTCCTTTCTATTTTTCTCCTTCCCCCAATTTCTTTCTTTATAACATTCATATTTCAATGATTTCCCTAAATAAATTGTTTTAGGATATATTTTTATTTATGTGTATAGCTATGTGCTGAGGCCAGAAGAGAGAGTTCAATCTCCTGGAACTGAAGTTAAAAATGTTTGTTACCAGCCTGACATGGGTGCTAGAAACTGATCTCAGGTCCCCTGAAAAAGGGATAAGTGCTCTTGACTACAGAGCAATCTCTTAAGCATCTGCTAAATTATTTCTAATTTCATAGCACATTTTAGTTTAGTTTTCTCATTTTCAAATTTACTGGTGATATATTAGTGAACTTTAGTAAAATCTCAGTCTGTTTCTGTAAAAAAAATATGTTTCATATGAGTGTACTTCAAAAATGTGAACATGATTTAGTGCTTTATAGAGACTGAGAATTGCCTTATTTAGAGAATAGAGATTAACATGTCTATGTTAACTTCACTTTACAGATAAAAAAAAATTCTAAACTTAATAATCAGTGCAGATTTACAATGAGAAATCCAGATATATTACTATGGACTCTAGTAGATAAATCACATGAATATAATGGCCATTTCAGATAGTGAGGATGAACAGAGATGGGTATTAGATTTTTATCTCAGTACTAGGAGTTATTTTCCTTAACTATCTCCCTATGCCCTCAAAATGCTGAATAGGAAATCATTATTTAGCTACAGAATCTTATAGATATGTACTTTCCACACACGTAAGAGGAATCTCTGCATATCTCAGGTTTGTCCATAGTTTTGTATAACTCTACAACATCATGCCTTCCAGCTGTTCTCAAGTTAGGATACACTCTCTCTTTTGTAGAAAAAAATAATGCACAAAAATTGTTTATTTTTCTCCATTATCTGTTTACAGGAACTTGTTCTAATATTCTTTGTACTGCCCTATCTTCAGTAATTTTTATTCCTTTTTTAACCTTCGGATCAGAGGTCACCAGAGATAAGTAGAGGTTCTAAAGTCAGAAGTTTGAGATTTATATCCTGCGCCTGTCAGGGTGTTACTTTACATCTCTAAACATGTCTTTTGTCTTTATAAAATTTCTTTTTTTTCTTCTTTATTTATTTTGTATTTATCAAAAAAACAGTAAAATGAATTTAAAATGCTGAAAAGTTAACAATAACAATAAAGATAAGAATCATAAGCATGGCTTATCAAGGGTGATAATGCAAATACACATATATTTACTTTGTGTTCAGCTTTCCCTCTGAATTTTTTTTTCCATCCCTGTATATCCTTATTCAAGGTCCCTTCCCCCTCTCACCACATCAGGTCATTTTTCATCTCTGCAACTCCCCATTTCCTCCCTGGGCAGGGAGCAGACAGTCCTATGTTCCCACTGACCCAATAATGTTTGGATCAGTCTCCACTCCTGGCCAAATCCAGTTTTGTCCATCCTCCCACAAGAGTTAGTCAGATGTTCCTATAGTTGGAGTGGGGTCCGAAGGGTCAGTCCAGGGTGTTACTGATTCCAAGCTGTTCAGTGGTTGTGGTTTGCAGCTTGGGCATGCTTGGCCTTTTTTCTTGTTTGTTTGTTTAGAGACCACTAGTGAGTGAGTACATCCCCTGCTTATCTTTCTGAGATTGTGATACCTCGCTCAGGAGGATATTCTCCAAATCCATCAATTTGCCTGCAAATTTTGGGATATCATTTTTTTTTTTTACTGCTGAGTAGTATTCCATTGTGTAGATATACCACAGTTTGTTAATCTATTCTTCAGTTGAGGGACATCTAGATTGTTTCCAGGTTCTTGCTATTACAAATAATGCTGCTATGAACATAGTTGAGCTAATACCTTTGGAGTGTGAATGTGCCTTTTAGGGTATACACCCAGAAGTGGTATTGCTGGGTCCTTGGGGAGACTGATTCTCAATTTTCTGAGAAACTGCCC
>PVIH01003487.1:48279-72966 GCA_004025045.1 Sigmodon hispidus
CTCTCCAACATAGGCTGTCATCTGTGCCTTTTATCTTAGCCAATCTAACAGGTGTTAGGTGGTATCTCAAAGTTGTTTTGATTTGCATTTCTCTGATGGCTAAAGATGAAGAGCACTTTTTCAGGTGCCTTTCAGCCATTCGTAGTTCCTCTGCTGAGAATTCCCTTTTTAGATCTGTACCCCATTTTTTGATAGGGTTGTTCAAGGTTTTGGGCTCTAAATTCTTGAGCTCTTTATATACCTTAGAGATCAGTCCTCTATCACTTGTAGGGTTGGTGAAAATCTTTTCCCATTCTGTAGGCTGTCGTTTTGTCTTATTGACAGTGTCCTTGGCTTTGCAGAAGCTTCCCAGCTTCAGGAGATCCCACTTATTGATTGCTGGTCTTAGTGACTGTGCCACTGGTCTTATATTTAGGAAGTGGTCGAGGCCCAAAACATTCAATGGAAAAAAGATAGTTTATTTAACAAGTGGTGTTGGCATAGCTGGATGGAAGTGTGTAGAAAAATGCAAATAGATCCGAGCCTGTCACCCTGCACAAAACTCAAATCCAAGTGGATCAAAGACCTCAACTTAAACCCAACCACTTTGAACTTGATAGAAAAGAAAGTGGGAAATACACTTCTATAAAATTTCTATAACAAATAAACCATCAGTTAGTTTGTACAAATCACAAAATACTCAATTAAGTCAACTGATTCTCTACTTTACATGACATCTTAGACCTGCAAGTGCTGGAGATCATGCCGTTACCACACTCCTGCTTTACTCTATGTTTCTCTCCCATTAGACAGTGACTTCTCAGGAGAGAGACTTGATTTTAGGAAACTTTGCAGCCTGTTTGACAGTGTGATTTAAAAATAAAGGCAAAACGATTACAGAGAAGACTTGATGCTACTGGGAAATTTAAGATTAGTTCAAGGGTTTATATTAATTATATACTGATAAATTTGAATATAAAATGTAAGAATAATTTGTAAGTTGTAATGATAGAGATTATGTCTTTGACTTGCTTATGGAAACTTTACGAGGCTTAGAAGCTTGGCATGGTTGTGTATTTGAGATGTGGAGGCAGGAGGATAAAAATTATAGGCTATGGAGGGAGTTTGAGGCTAGCATGAGCTACATGAGGCCCTGTATCAAAACAACAACCGAAGAAGTTTAAGGAAAATGGGAAAACATTAAGTCAATGCCACATATTACTTGGTTTTAGAACGCACAATATTAGATGTCTTTATTTTAAAGTAAAAAAAAATTATTGCCATTCTCCCCATCTAGCAATCTAGCAGAAGATTAGTAATTGGCATATGAAAATCTGATAGTTTAATTCATCTTGTGTATGTGCTTGTGTGTGTGTGTGTGTGTGTGTGTGTGTGTGTTTGAGTGCATGTTTTAATTTAACAATTTGACATGGGAATAAAATCTGTTATATATTCTGTAGACATCAAAGATGAAGATGTCCTCATGAAAAGCTTGAATATTATTCCAGAATGGTGTTCTAGTATCCAGTGCTATCTTATTTCCACATGCATGATATGATATTTGAGTTATTGCTTTAATTTGTGTTTCCTTGAGGGCACTGGCCCATGGGTAATGCTGACAGATGACATTTGTTTTCTGTGCAGGTCTTCTAACCTCAGAACAGTTGCTAAGCTAGGTGTCAGTCCCACACTGCCATACATCTGTCTCAAAGTAGAATAGCTTGCCCTTGGTAATATATAGAGTCAGCTGCCATTTCTATGAGCAATGAATGTACTTTTTGAAACATCGTTTTCAATAGGTGTTGTCTTTATTCCACCATGGCTTTTTTTTTTCCATTTCCAGTGAGATAGCTATGTCCTGAGGTATTCCTGAACTAAATTCCCAAGGTGGAGGGAATACTTATTTGGATTGCTGAAGACTTAGGCCTTGGTTCTTGCTTCTAGGCCGTGTTGTAATGAGGAAGAACAGAAATTCCCAGAAGAATTTGGGACAGCCTATACAGTTTGGTTTTGTTGCTTCAGCTACATGTAAATACAGCTTTAGAATCCTGTCCAATAACACCTACCAAGGGCTCATATTCTCTTGGCCTTTATGAACTTATTCTTTCTGTCATTGTCTGCCTTATGTGGTTTAAAGGTGGTGGTGATCCAGAACTATTCACAGTTTCTGAAAGAGTATAGGTTTATAAATGTACTGAACCCAAGGACTAGTTTATTCAATTTCAGGATACTTGGATTACACTAGGAAATTGATTAAAATATTCTGTCACAGCTTTGCATGATATTTCAGGAATGAATTAAAAGTTTTTCTTTTTTTAATTTTGAAACAGATTCAGCCATGTATGAAAAGTTTTCAGAAACATTAACTATTTCACTAGATTTCTATTTCTTCCCTACAAGCAAGTGTTAACATATAATCTGAGTAATGTTGAACAAGGAGATAGCTCAGCCATGAAATACTTAAATTCCAACATGAGAAATTAAATTTGTCCACATATCCACATAAAAGGTGGTATGATAGCATATGCTTATTATAGACCTGTCTAGGCACAGGCAGGCAGATCACTGGTGCTAGGTGGCCAGCCAGCTAATAGTTATCCCAAAACCACAGATACTTTGTCTCAACAAAAATAAGATGGAGGACTCCTAAGATATGACACTGTGGTTGTCTTCTTGTTTCTTAGGCACACTCACCCCCACCCCCTCACAGGAATATGAGTATATTCCAATCCTTTTCAAAATATTGAAAAAGATCATCTTTAATTATCTTTAATGTCATCTACTTCCTTTGAATATTAAAAACATAAAGACAGATGTCTATGTTTTTTAACTCCTTGATAAAAACTGAAATGTTCCTTGTTTTGATTTAGAAGTTCATCATCATCCCCAAGCATGCAAAAAAAAAAAAAAAAAAACCATAAGATTTTATCTTAGTTGTGGTTTTTTTCTCTAGAGTAGTCTCACAAGGGTGGGTAATTTTAAGTGTCAAATTGATACAATCTAGATTACCTGGAGAAAGGCCTTCATGTCTATGAGATATCATCTTAATCATTGTTAGCACTTAGCCATCTGTAATGGTTTGTCTTTAGGGTCCTGACAGGCTCTATCCTCAACTGCAGCCACTAAGAGCACTCCCATGCACATTTACTAATGAAGGCCTTACCCACCTTCCATCTCTTTTTTTCTTCTTTCACTCATTCCCAGGGACCAGTCTCTGCCTTTTTCTCTGTTCCTTCTATCCCTTTCCCTCAATAAACCTCCCATGTGGGCTCTGTTTTATGCTGACTCTTTTGAACTACTTTTTAAAATACAACATTTGTTGTCTTGAGTCATATAGACTCTCAAAGCAGTCTGAGATGTGCTGGGACCCTGGAACTTCATTCACCCAAGACAGCCCTACTTTCTCACCTAACAGATTTCTGGGACTGTCCCTTCAACACCAACAATTGGTAAGTGCCTCCTTCTCTTCTCCATTTCTGGCCATTTCCCATATGTGAGCTTTTGTTTCTCAAGCATAGTCTTTGCTTTCTGGTTTTTCTCAGAGTCCTGGTACCAGGCAAATGTGTCTCACTTGACTCACTGTTACCTGTTTATTTGAATGATAATCCACTGCCTTACTATCTTCAAAGACCCTGGAACTTTAGATGATGATCTACTGGGCAGCTTATGACTATTTCTCTACTTTATTCATGGAAAATGCACCTAACCTTTATCTGCCTTTTCAGTCAGATTATCAATCTTAATGGCATCCCATGGCCTGGCATTTTATAGAATCTTTGCGACTTCTTTGTGATATAATAAGTGGAATGGGGTGCTCTGTTTTCAAGCTTTCTTCAAATCTTCTCTCTATCTTTTCTTCCTCCTCTACTCAGCTCCTCCTAGCTATGAAGCCTGCTCCTGTGCCCCTTTGGTAAAGCAACATTTCCCCTACCAAGCTTCTGCCAAAGGCAGTTACATCATTCATGACCTGCGGCTAGGTCCCTTCCCTAGGTATGCAACATGAGCACCCTTTAAAAGTGTCTGCCAGGTAGAGCTCACTATGTGGTCTCTTCTTTGCCTCTTACTCTTCTCTTTGTCTCTAATTTCCTCTCTTGCCTCTGTCTTCTGTCTTGCCTCTCTCCCTCTTGTCTGCCTACCTATTTCAAGTCCCTACTCTGAGGCAGCCTTTCACTCTTTGGCTTTCTCCCTCCTAATGAACTTCTTGAAATAACTGTGTTGCTCAGTGGCGTATTTTGGTGGTGCCTATCAAAGTTACTTGCTTCACACTAGGACCTTATCTACTTGCTCCACCCGCAACAAATCTGGTCTTTTCTAGCTGCAAACAAATTTGCTTTCTAATTTGTTCTCTTCCACTTGCAACAAATCTGCTTTCTCATTCACCGACAGCTTTGGCTTTCATTCAATACCAATAATTGGGTTTCTGGTGGGGCTACTCAGCTCTGACCATTTCCCTGAATGTGAGACTGGCCTCAACATTCCTTGGATCAGGCAGTTGGGGAATTAAGAAAGAATTCTCCATATTCTTCCTTTTTCTTTGCTCTAAGACCTGCTTTTTTTTTAACTTTCTACTCTTGGTTTGTAAATGTCCTGTCTAGGTTTGTTGCAAAATGGGAGTCAGAGATGGAGAAGCCAGCTCCATCTTGTGCAGCACAAGCCAGTTTTCTGTTTATTTTTTATGTATTCAACTCCTATTTTAAAATAGAGCAATATTAATTGATGTGTAATGACCCCCTCCTTTTACCAGAGGTACTCTGGGCTTTGGAGTCCTACACATAATAAAAAATTAGACAATAAGCTGGATGTTTTTTTTTTTTTTGTCATCCTGATTTCTGATGTGAAAGAAGTATGTCAAGCACAGTCATTTCAAGCACAGGTTGTTATGACTTTCTCACACGGTGGACTGTAATTTGGAATTGTGTGGTTAAATAAGTCCTTTATCCTTATAGGTTGATTTTTGCCAGAATGTTTATTCACAGTAATAGGAAAAGAATGTAAGGTGTTGACTAAATCTGTTTAAGTGTTTATCAAATGTTCTTATGTTTGCTCAACATAAAAAAGGAAAATTTCATAACCTGGCACATGTGGGGATTTGATTGCAGGATTCAGAGAAATTGGGGACACCATGAAAACACAGCCCACAGAATAAATTAAGCAGGGCTTATAGTGGCTCACAGAGACTAAAAAGGCAACCATGGACCCTGTATGGGTTCTTTGAATATACCGAGATTGTGAGACTCAGTGTTCTTATGTGAATCCTAATACAAAAAAGTGGAGTGTATCTCTGACTCTTTTGCCTACTTTTGGTACAGTTTTCCTCCTACTGGGTTGCCTTGCCCAACTTTGATATGAGGGTTTGTGCTTAGTCTTATTGTAACATGTTATGGCATGTTTGGTTGACATCCCTGGCAACCCTGCTCTTATCTAAAGGAAAATGGAGAAGTGATGCTGGGGATGGTAGGAAATAAGGTAGGGAGGAGAAACTGCAATAGGGATGTAATGTATGAGAGAAGGATCAGGGAAAATAGAGGAAAGCAGATTCTCTTCAAATTCCTTAATTAAAAACCTACATCAGAAATTAATGCTTTAAGTTGTTACAAATAGAATAAAACCTAAATAATTACTTCAAATTTTTTTGTTTAATAATAAGAGCTACCTGTTTTAATTGCACAGACTATATTTGCGTGGATAGATTCTTTTCTAATTTCTCTTGGCTTTTTCTCCTGTTTTTGAAATTAATAAGATACATTCTGGCAATTGCTTGTATTCCATGGAGAGGTGCTATGCCTAGGCAAGGTAATAGAAAAGGAGAAATTCTATTAGAGCCAGATATTATTAGAAGGTCTATAAAACTTTGACACATAGTGATTAAAATATTTGTTTAAACTGTGAGATAATTAATGTCCAGTTAAAGCAGGAGAATCATTATGATTAAAAGGGTTGTTATCAAGCAATATTCCTTAATGCTATTGAGCATTTATGAAGCAACCCAGACTTATTTTCCAATGGGAGAAAAAATATAATAGTTTGTTTTGGGCAGTGCTGAGGCATTCCCAAATATTTCCTTACAGTCTACAGTGGCATTTTGGACGCGATAGTTCACAGCTTGTGTAACTAGCTTTTCAGTGTCATAAACATAAGGTTTTCATGGGTAATTTTCCTTTGTGTGCCAACCTTTTCAACCTTCTTAAAATGCACAGTGAGGTGGTTGATTCCAGCCAAGGTACATGACCTTTCCTGGAATCAAATCAGACATTTACAGGACCTGAAGAAATCATCGCAAGTTAATAAATGAAAATCTTAAGACCCACTGACCAGTTGAGCAAATCATCACCCTACTCACTTGTTCCTAGAAATCATTTGCAATGGATATTCTTTCAATTACAGAGGAAATTAACTACCTCCCAAGAACCAAATTAAGAAGTCTAGTGCAATGAGCTGGGAAGGTCTTTATGGATGGTGTGGCTACCTGATGAGCAGCAATTTCACATCTAATTACAGTGGTGTATAATTTATAACTCTCTTCTTCCTACACCACATTGGTAAGGTTCCCAACTGAGGACAGTGAGAAGGCTATATGTGCATCAGCACTGTCAAATCTCTGCTAGAAACAAGGCATTATAATGAATAGTGCTGGCTTTTACTCTATTCTGAGAAGACAAGTGTCTTGTACCAAGTACCTCTAACACCAGCCTTAATTTTTGACTACCAAGTCAGCCTTTGGGTAAGATAATAAGCCTGAAGAAAGTCTGTGGCATGTGCATGTATTTATTCTTTTCACACTTACTCATACTCAATAATAAGGTATCTTTTTAATGCTCAGTTTTGAATTTTTAGATTATTTTTAGGGGGAAAAGATAGTGAAGGAGAAGAATAAAACCACTTTAAAGGATAATAGCTTATTTTACTGCAAATATTTTTGAATTTCTCATTGCAAAATTCAGTGTTTCTCAAAGTACATGACTGTATTTTGTATTTGAGACTATTTTACCATCTTGAGAAATGTTGTTGCTTCAAGGGTGCCTTATATTCTAGACGGGTTTGACAACTTCTGACAAGTTTGCTTAAACTGTTCTTTAATAAACAGCAATAACACTAGAATGGTGAAGTGTGGACCATTGCCCCTCTCCTTGAATCATCACATCATTATATTTTTATATATGAAATCCAATCAGCCATTTTCTTCTTTATATAGAAGAACACATAACACTTGACAATAGTTCTAAATAAGGTTCAATATTTTCATACCATTTAGTATTTTACAGGAAGTACTAAAGTCATACAACACTTAAATTACCACAAAAAGGTAAACTACATCAAGCCTTCTGTGAGAGTATAGATTATATTGTCATAACAGAATCACGATTTACAATGCCCAAGTCTTACATCATCAATTCAGGAGAGTTTAACAGTGTCCATATTTAAAGGGGTTGTTGTGAATGACTGATCAGACAGGACCTTTGGACCCTGAAGAAGTGATTGCCATTGACACATTCCATTGGCTATGTGGACTGAGAGTGATACTTTATGAGGAAACAAGATGACTGTAGGTGCCTTACATCATGCATCCCTGAATACCCATCATTAAAATTATTTTATGATCCACCATGTGGATGCTGAGAATCGAACTCAGGTCCTCCGGAAGAATAGTCAATCCTCTTAACCTCTGAGTCATCTCTCCAGCTCCTCTGAGCAATCACCTGACATTTTAAAAAGACATTCTGAGTCTTAAAATTTAATCATATCTTTTGATCCACTAATATTTCAAAAAATCTATACAAGGAAATAAGCACAGATTCAAATATGTATTATTTGTATGCTATCATGTTCATTATACAATTACAAATATATATCAAGAAACAACTTAAATGTAAAAAAAAAAATTCTATGTAGCCCATGTAAGATGCCATGAACTCTTTCTCATTCAATGACTCTTCTACCTTTCACCCTCCCGATTTTGTTCATTTTGGGCATCATTGACTTTCTTTTGTACTCTGAAGTGATTTCTTTCTTTTCTGTACAGAACATTTGCATGAATTTCTCTTCTTTACAAATTATCAAATATGTGATTTGCTGTTACAGCAACACACAATACAACAGAAGTATATGCCTTCCTTGAAATTGAGTAGTCTGAAGAGAGTAACTTTTCAACACAAAAAGTTGAGTAAAAATTTAAAAAAAAACTTTTTTAAATTTATGTGTATATGTGTGTGCAAGCCACATGTTTGAAGGTGGTCACAGAGATCAAAAGAAGGCATTGGATCCTCTAGAACTGGAGTTACTGGCAGTTGAGAGCTGCTGAACTTGAGTTTTGTAATAGAATGTGACTCTTCTAAAATACAATTAAATGTTTATAACTACTAAACCCCAGTAGTAGAAAGATGAATGGAGAAATTATGTGTATGTATAAAGTAAAACTAATTACCACAACAATTCGTAAAACTTATATTTTACATAAAATCTCTATTGGCCTACATGAAAATTTAAGATACATTTTATACAGTAAAAGTGAAAATGATAGCTTGTAAACTTAGAGACTCAGCTCTCATTTCTAAGACAATATGAGAATCTAAGACATTTAAATTCAAATTGACCAAATTATGTTTCAACTTGATAACAAACTCAGTATCTGTTTATACTTATAGAAGGGAACAAAGAAATAAATCAAGGAATTTTTAAAGTATCATTATGAAAATATCAACTAGATATGTTATAAAAGTGAGGGAATCTCTGCTATATATTTTCCATGCTAGTGATAATATTCTTTGCTTATACAATGGTAGAATCAGGTGGAATATTAAGTTCATACAGCCTGAAAGGTTTTGCATAATAGTTAAAAGGGTGTTAAAACAGACATAGAAGTGAAAAGATCTTTTAAAGATATAACAAAATTATCTGATGAAGGGTAATAAATAAACATATGTATGGGTGTAAGGACAAAAGTTTAAAATGAAGCTAAGAGTTATGTAGCTTTTCTAAAGTATGATTGTAGACTCTTCTCTAAGGTCAATGAATGAGAGTTTACTGGGTTTCTGGTAAGAGTCATGGTATAACTCTTGTTGAGCAGGTCTTAAGGCCAATTAGAGAACTATCAGTTACCACCAAAGAATCAATGCCACCCCTGAATCATTAGGGCTATCATGCTATGCTTATATTTGTAACTCACAGGCATCATGACTCTTGTTTGCTTGTGTCCCTAGGAAAATTACATGGTGCTTCTGATACCATAAAAGTTAGTTCTCATGGAGGAAACATTCAGGTTATTTCCAACTCAGGGGTCTCTAGGCCTTAAGTTTAAAGTTTAAGTAATTTTCAACAACATATGGAGCTCATTACAGAAAATGTCAATCTACCAAAATGAAGAGCTGTGGAGGATGGTCCAAATAGATGTATCTACAAGTCAACTAGTGTAGTTAAGCCTCAGGAAACATTTCATAAGAGAGATACAAAGGATTGTAAGACTTAGAGGATAAAGGGTTTTGGTGCAAGGTTGTGTCTCATAGGAATTTGAGAAGCACCCTCATAATGTCCTATCTGTAGCCCAAATTTTCTGTCCCACTAGGCCAATGCCTGATGTCTGGACCTATAGTCCTGCAGCCACTTAGTTCCAAATAGTCACACAAAAGCTTACATTAATTGCAAACTGTTTGGCATATTACCTAGGCTCATTACCATCTAGTTTATACAAATTAACTCAATCCATTTTTATTAATCTGTGAATTGCCACATGACTCCATGGCTTTACCTGTGTTCCATTACATCTTTCTTTCGGGGCAGCAACCTGTAGCTTCTCTCCTTGACTCTGCCCATTTTTATCTCTGCTTGAATATCTTGCCTGTTTCTAAGATGCATTGCCATAGTCCAAAATAACAGCTTTTTTTTACTAACAAATGGAAATAAAATGTATTCATAGCATAAGGAAAACAATCCCACATCACCCAGCAGTATGACTGCTTATACATATAAGCTTAAGAAGGACAAGAAGAGATATTATAAAATGAACTGGGGAAATCTCATAAGGTTTCAGCACTATATCAAGAAGTATTGGCAACTAAACTGTGCTGAAAGGAAGAAATGGCCTTCCACAAGAAAAAGAACACTAGTGATTATCTAATGCCATGGTCGGCCCTGAAAACACACATACAGTCAACATTATATAGGCTTAGTGGATTGTATTTATATATTTATGTATAGGAATATATATTTATATGTAACACACAATATATTGCATGATATATATATATAAATGTGTATATAACAACAATTAGTGATAAAAGAGGTCATAAATTTGAAAGAGAGCAATAGGGGTATATGGGAGGGTTTGGAAAGAAGAGAGAGACTGTAGAAATGATGCCATTACATCATACTCTAAAGAATTAAAAATTTAAAAAGATAGCATAAGATAATTTAGTTTTGAAACAACAACATTTTAATTTTCCAGAATCACAAAGTTCCAAGTGAAACAAAGCTAGTATAGAATAGAATTTTTGTTTCCTGGAAGATTCAGGTGGCCAATTGTGACAAACAGGCAGAAGCTTCATGTTGGTCCACTCAAAATTATAACAGATGTAGATGCAAAAGTTAATATCTCCAAGACATTGTGACAATTACTCTTCTTTACATGATGAGTGTGTTCATTTGTGTTCTTAGACTACCAAGACAATTTGGGACATTTTTGCTCTTAGTATCACATAGAAGTCTTTAATTTCAGAGCAAGGATCTTAGTAGAGATAAGGTGTCCATTCGGGACAGTACTTACGCAGTAGTGCAGCAAGATGGAAGCCTTACCTAGGAAAGACTTCTATTTTATTCTTGGGGCATCTTGAACAAGCCATGATGAAAGGACAGAAACAGTCAAACATGTCTCTGGGGATGTCAAAAGCTATTCCAAAGCAGTCAGTTCAAAGTTCATCTTTAGCGTGGAGCAGGATGCAGGAACAGTATGTGAGTTTTATTTTTTTATTACGAATAAAGTCATATTTTTTATCGGTGTATATCCTTGTTCAAGCTCCCTTCCCCCTCCCAACCCTTCTAGACACTCACTCTTCTCCACATCTCTTTAACTCCTCCCCAACAAGGGCACGAGGTCCCAAGGTCCCAATATGACTTAGATTAGCATCCACTCCTGGCAGATCAAGTTTCCTCACCCCAACATAAAGACTGGAACAGGTGTTCCTCTGTAGTTAGTGGAATCCAAGGTGTTTCAGATCTCAAGCTGTTCAGTGGTTGTGGTTTGCAGCTTGGACATGTTTTGCTTTTTGCTTTTTTGTTTAGAGTCCACTAATAAGGGAGTACATACCCTGCTTATATGGGTTTGTGATACCATGCTCAAGTGGATAGTCTCCAAATCCAACAATTTGCTTGCAAATTTTAGGATATGATTTTTTTCTTACTACTGAGTAGTCCTCCATTATGTAGATGTACCACAGTTAATCCATTCTTCAGTTGAGGGTCATCTAGGTTGTTTCCAGGTTCTTGCTATTACGAATAATGCTGCTATGAACGGAGTTGAGCTAATGCCTTTGGAGTGTGAATGTGCGTCTTTAGGGTATAAGCCCAGAAGTGGTATTGCTGGATCCTTTGGGATGCTGAGTCCCAATTTTCTGAGAAACCACAATACTTTATTCCAGAGTGGCTGAACAAGCTTACACTCCTACCAACAATGGATGAGTGTTCCCCTTGCTCTGCAACCTCTCCAGCATAGGCTGTCATCTGTGTCTTTTATCTTAGTCAATCTGACAGGTATCAGGTGGTATCTCAAAGTTGTTTTGATTTGCATCTCTCTGATGGCAAAATACGTTGAGCACTTTTTCAAGTGCCTTTCAGCCATTTGTAATTCTGCTGAGAATTCCCTTTTTTTAGTTCTGAACCCATTTTTTGATTAGGTTATTCAAGGTTTTGTGCTCTAGTTTCTAGAGTTATCTATATATTTTAGAGATCAGTCCTCTATCACTTGTAGGGTTGGTGAAAATCTTTTCCCATTCTGTAGGCTGTTGTTTTGTCCTATTGACTGTGCCCTTGGCTTTACAGAAGCTTCTCAGTTTCAGGAGGTCCCACTTACTCATTGTTGTTCTTAGTGTCTGTACAACTGGTGTTATATTTAGCAAGTGGTCACCTGTGCCAATTTGTTGGAGGTTATTTCTCACTTTCTTTTCTATCAAGTTCATAGTGGAGGTCTTTGATCCACTTGGATTTGAATTTTGTGCAGGGTGACAGGTTTGGATCTATTTGCATTTTTCTACACACTACCATCCAGCTATGCCAACACTATTAGTTAAAGATACTATCTATTTTGCTTGGGTGTTAGGGTAATTGTGACCTCATAAAAATAATTTGCAATATTCCTTCAGTTTCTTCTATGTGAAACAATTTGAGGGGCAATGGTAGTAATACTTTGAATGTCTGGTAGAATTCTGCACTGAAACCATCTGGACCTGTTTTTTTGTTTTTGTTTTTTTTAACTTGGGAGGCTTTTAATGACAGCTTCAATTTCCTTAAGGGTTATAGGTTGTTTAGGTAATTAATCTGGTCTTCATTTAATTTTGGTAAATTGTACCTGTCCAGAAAGCTGTCCATTTTTCTAGGTTTTCCCATTTTGTGGAATATAGATTTTCAAAGTTTGACCTGATAATTCTCTGAATTTCCTGGGGGTCTGTTGTTATGTCCCCCTTTTCATTTCTGTTTTTTATTGATTTGTATACTCTCTCTGTTTTTGTTTAGTTTGGATAAGTGTTTATCTATCTTGTTGACGTTCTCAAAGAACCAACTCTTTGATTCATTGAATCTTTGTATTGTTCTTTTTGTTTCAATTATATTGATTAAGCTCTAAGTTTATTTCCTGCCATCTACTCCTTCTAGGTGAGTTTGCTTCTAATTGTTCTAAGGCTTTCAGCTGTGCTGTTAGTTCTCTAGTGTGGGATTTCTTTAGCTTTTTCATATAGACATCTAGTGCTATGAATTTTCCTCTTAAGACTGCTTTCATTGTGTCCCACAAGTTTGGGTACATTGTGGATTCATTTTCTTTAAATTCTAGGAAGACTTTGATTTCTTTTTTAATTTCTTCCTTGATCCAGAGATGTTTCAGTTGAGTGACGTTTAGTTTCAATGAATTTGTAGGGTTTCTGTAATTTTTGATGTTATTGAACTCTAACTTTAGGCCCTGGTGGTCCGATATGTTACAAGGGATTATTTCCATTTTTTGTATCTGTTGATATTTGCTTTATGAGCAATTATGTGGTCAATTTTGGAGAAAGTTCCATGAGGAGCTGAGAAATATGTATATTCCTTTGCCTTTGAGTGGAAGCTTCTGCAGATATCTATTAAATCCATTTGCATCATAACCTCTGTTAGACTCCTTATTTCTCTGTTGAGTCTCTGTCTGGTTGACCTATCCAGGGGTGGAAATGGGGTATTAAAGTCTCTCACTATTGGGGTGTGAGAAGTGATGTAGAATTTGAGCTTTAGCAGTGTTTCTTTTACATAGACAGTTGCCCTTATATTAGAGGCATTGATATTCAGGATTGAAATCTCCTCTTGACCAATTTTTCCTTTAGTGAATAAGTAATGTCCATCTTGGTCCCTTTTAATTGATTTTAGTTTAAATTCTACTTTGTTAGATATTAGGATGGCATCCCTAGCTTCTTTCTTAGGGCCATTTGATTGGAAAATCTTTTCCCAACAGTTTTCTCGGAGCTTTGTCTGTCTTTGTGGTTCAGGTATGCATTTTGTATGCAGCAGAAGGATGGCTTCTTTTTTTTTTTTTTTTTCAATTTGTCTTGTTAGTTCCTGTCTTTTTATAGGTGAGTTGAGGAGTTGAGTCCATTGATATTAAGGGATATTAGTGAACACTGATTGATGTTTCTTGCTATTTTTGGTGGTAGTTTGTATGTATTTCCTTTTTCTGGGCTTTTCTTTTTTGGGATTATTGAATGTTTATGGTTTCATGTGTGTATCTAGGATCCTTAGGTTGGGGTTTTTCCTCTAATGCTTTCTGGTGGGCCAGATTTGTAGATTGGTATTTATTCAGTCTGACTTTGTCATGAAATATCTTGTTTACTCCATCTTTGGTGATTGATAATTTTTCTGGCTGTAGTAGTCTATGTTGGCAGCCATGCTCTTTTAGGGTCTGTATAACTTCTGACCAAGACCTTCTTGCTTTCACCGTTTCCATTTAATAGTCAGGAGTTATTCTGATAGGTCTGTCTGTATAGGTAAGTAGGCTTTTTTCTTTTGCACCTCTTAACATTTTTTCTTTGTTTTGTATGTTTTATGGTTTGATTATTTTGTGGTGAGTAGACTTTTTTGGGTGTTCTGTAAGCTTCTTGTATCTTTATAGGCATTTTCTTCTTTAAGTTAGGAACGTTTTCTGCTATGATTTTATTGGATACATTATCTGTGCCTTTGAGCTGGTATTCTTCTCCTTCTTCTATTTCTGTTATTCTTAGGTTAGGTGTTTTCATGGTGTCCCAGATTTCCTGCACATTTTGTGTTATGGCTTTTTTTGTTTTAGTATTTTTTTTTTTTTGACTGATGCATCTATTTCTGCTACTGCTCTGCTACTCTAGAGATTCTCTCTTCCATCTCTTGGAATCTGTTGGTTATGCTTGTATCTGTAGTTCCAGCTCTTTTCTTCAGATTTTCTATTTCTACCTTTGCCTCATTTTGTACCTTTTTTATTGCTTCTATTTCAATTTTTAGTTTCTGGAATGTTCCTTTAATTTTTCGGTTTACCCTTTCTTGATTTTCTTTCAAGGATTTGTTCATCTCTTCCATTTTTTTTTTGTATTTTCTTCTATTTCTTTAAGTGAATTTTTTATATCTTCTTTGAAGGCTTCAATTATCTTCATAAAGGTATTTTTGGTGTTGTTTCCTTCTATTTCCTCTTCATTGCTCTGTTCAGGTCTTATAGTTGTAGAGCCACCAGTTCCTTCTGGTGTTGCCTTGTTGTTCTTAATATTGTTATATGTATTTTTGCACTGGCATCTGCCAATGGCTTCAGTTGTTCACGATTAGGCAGCTCCTAGTCAGCTGTGGCAAGAGGACTTGTGTGTCTCCTGTCTCCTCTAAGCAAGGGGTCTGCTTGATCTCTGACTCTGCTCTGGACAGGGGTCTGAATTTCAATCCTCAGTCCTTCTCTGATGATGCAGTTCACCCTGGAGGAGGACCTGGCTGTGCAAGGTCCCCTCTTATAGGTCTCCCTGTCTGCTAGGGAGAGTCTGAGATCAGACTCTAGAAATTGACCCAGGTCCTGAAGAGAGACTCTCCGGACCGGTGGTTCAGGTGCTGGAATCTGCTCACCTCTCCCAAGTTGTCTTTTAACCTAAACTGTGCTGTGCACTGTGGCATCTTCCTGAGCTTTTGGCATTGAAATTGAAGAGATTTCCAAAGTCATGCTGAACAAATCAGAGGACTTGTGATTCAGCTGTCCTTGAATTCAAAGATCTCTATACTGGTACAGCCTTTAATTTCCCCTTCGTGAACCTGGGAAGCTGGGGGGTTGTTCTGAATTAACACTTCTCAGCACCTGTGTCTGATCTTCTGTAGTCATGTATAAGTTTTATAAAGGGCACGGTTCTAAACCTGACTCCATGAGCAGGGAGAGGTGAGATTAACGATAATGGAATTAAGGTTAGAAGAAAGAAGCAAGATCAAAGCCTCAGTGTCTTCAGAAGCCTATTTTTGACTTCCTGAATTAGTTACCAAACCATGCTGACTGCTTTGTTATTCCATTTTCTTTTCTGTTTCTCCTCCAGTAGGTTTATTTATCTTCTTGTTCAAAATGAAATTTTGTCAGTGCAGAAAGTAACTGATAAATCCCATAACAAAGTTCCTTTCATTATACTGCTGTTCCTTTTTTTGTAGTCTGATTATGAGAAAATGTCTACTATGTGTTACTTATATCAGCCATGTATTTTGCCACATACCTTTAGATGTGAGTTTCTTTAGCTCTTTTTTTCTCATTTTAGATTTGCAGTCCTTAGCCCACAGTGAGGCCTAGCATCACAATGCACCTTCATTCATATGAACTCTTGAACATATATAAGGAGCTTAGTGCCTATGCCAGAACAGTCAGTGGCTGAAGTGAGTGGTTTCCATGGAACCATCCTACACTGGAAGACATCCTTTGTGTGTGCATTATTACTGCTAATGAGATTTGAGCATTAATAATAATAAGAAGGCTGAAAGAAAAGTAGAAAATAGTTTTGGAATGTTAACTATTCTAGAAATCTCCCAAAATATAATATTTTAGAAATAAGCAAGACTATGAGACTATATCAGCACTAAATACACAATATTTTAATCTAAATTAGAGCAGTGTTTTTTAACAGTGGAGTAGAAAATAAATGATAAATTAATTACAAAAGGTGAATAGTCAAGAAATCAAATATTCTACGATTAAAAGTATAGCTAAAAATGATAACAGATTGCTTGCTGAAGAGAAATGGATAATAAAATAGAATAGTGCTCTGAACAATGATTGGAGCCCTGTATTCCAAAACCATCTTTTTGTCAAAAGGTATTCTATTTGTGTATTATTTACATAACGCTGTGATAGTTTACATATTAATTGACTTAATCAACACTAACTGAAAAACACCACATAAAAATCTCAGGCAAATAGATAACTGAAAGTATAGTTAGTGTCTTAAAGGAGTTCATGTTGTTGTGTGGATCTTTAAAATTATACATGTGAACTGGGTAATGGCACATGCCTTCATTTGCAGCACTCCAGAGTCAGAGGCAGGCAGATTTTTGAAGCAAATCTAGTCTACAGTCTACATAGAATGTTTCAGGTCAACCAGGGCTACATAATGTGGCCCTGTCTGGAAAAAAATGAAAAATCCATATATGGAAGTATCCCTAGAAACAGTGGGAAACATGGGATTTATCACAGAGATGGCAAATTATTCAATGTTCCTAAATATCTCTTGTTCTCTCCACCCCAAATTTTCTTATATCAGTGAATTGCCCTCTTCTATTTTGGAAAATCTTAAATAATATTTGGGCTCATGAGTTATTCAATAATCTCATAATGAGGTTGTCAACTTATTGTAGCAATATTATTAGTTTTCTCTAGTTCATCTGTCATTGCTAGTTTAGTTGAGGAAACTTTCAAAAGGTAGATCAAGCCCCCCTTTCACAAATCAATTATCTGAAAAATCTACTTTATATAAAAAAGTTGAGTTAATAGATCTATCATCTTTGCCCTAATCAAAAGTGAGCAATAATAGTTGTATTAATTTCAGACAAAAGCAATTTCAAGGAGGAAAATTATCAGTTATGAAGGGGACATTACACAATGATAAAGTGATCAGTTCCTCAGAAGACATAAAAATCTATAATGTGTATGGATAAATTGTCTTTCATAGTAAGAGATTTTAACATTTCTTCATCAGTAATTGCCAGAGTAGGTAAGCAGAAAATCAGTAAAAATAAAGTTTCTATAAACAGCATAATCAATCATCTGGATCCAGTTAGCATTGGTATAATAATCTATCTAAAAGAAAAGAATATACATTATTCTGAAGACTACATGGGACATTCAGCAAGATAAACCACATTCCTGTCCACAGAAAAATATCACAAGCTAGAGAACATAGATATCATGCAGATAATTCTGTCACAGAATAGTGGATTGAAGCCACAGCAGAAATGTAGCAGGACAAAACACAAATACTTGAATTTCAATTACTTTTACGTTACATATGGCCCAAAGAAATCTCAAGATAAATTGCAAACTATTTAGAATTAAATAAAAACAATTTAGAATTTGTAGAATGCAGCAAGCCATGCTGTGCAGGAAATTGATAGCATTAAATGCATGTAGTAGAAGAAAAATTTAAGTTACAAACTACAATAATTTTTATATTGGAAAAGAGGATAGAATAATTTGAACCCCAAGTAATGGAAATAACTACATACTTTAAAACATGGAGCAAAACTAACTTAATATAAAGTAACTATTAATGCAATTTAAAGTCTATACAAGACAGAACAATTTTTTAAATGGAGAGAATCAGAATTCCTTTTGTGAAGATGAGATTGGCATAACTAATGCATCCCGAGGCACTTCATGATAAATGAGAAGATACAGTGATTGGTATGAGGAAAGACAGGAAGGCCAGATTCCAGATGTTAAAAGATAAGAAATGTTATTAACAATGTTAGCAACATTGTGCTACCACAATCAATATTGTAAATGATATGAGCCATTTTAAAATAGAAACAAAACATACAAATGTCAAAGAAAAAATAGACATACTAGGACCTGCAAGTGGGTTCAGTGGCTAAAAGCAATACAAAACCCCATAGAATTAATATGATGAGAGAGAATTAGCTTCCACAAGTTATCCTTCTACCATCATATATAAGGTATAGTACACACACACATACACACACACACACACACACACACACACAAATGCTGTAAGCTATTCATTTCATTATTTTTTATTGAATTCTAAATAGTTTGCAATTTTTCTTGAGATTTTTTTGGCACACATGTAACATAAAAATCATGGAAATTCAAATATTTGTGTTATGTCCTGCTACATTTCTGCTGTGTCTTCAATTCACTGTGTGTGTGAATGTGTGTGTGTGTGTGTGTGTGTGTGTGTGTGTGTGTGTGTAGTAAAAATTAAAAGGAACTATTTTATTTTCCTGCATTGACTAAGTAAATTGTGTTAATAATTAGCAACCTTCAGAGAGGGACATTAGCGCTAACATTTTCTGATGAGTCAACATTTAGAGAAAAAGTCACAACCAATTTTTGGAACTGAAAACAAAGAGGGCAATATATTATTTCTTTAATGCTGCCACTATTGTATGAACTATCAAAAAAGTTGAAAAAAATTAAGTGAAGTAAAACCAAAGACTAGTATTATTTCTTTCAGAAATAGACTTACAAATATTCTTAATCCAGAAAAGTCAAATAGAGTCTAGCAATCTACAAGAATAGCTATACAACAAGGAATTATGAAACTTATTCTAAGCATGCAAGTTTGGTTAAAGATTTGAAAATGAAACAGTTTGATTAATATAGATGACTAACTACTAATATTCATTTCTTAATTTCTTAAATAATTTGTATTAAAATATTTTAAGGACTAGATCTTTACACTACATTTTAAATGAGGTTTATATGTACAAAAATTAATCAAGTGTAAAAACATAAATACAATATTATATAGTATCTACATATAGATTAATAAATTAATATAGATTAATAGAAATAATCTGAAAATTTTAAATCATTATACAAAATATCTTAAAAGTAGAGGCATAGATGCAGTGTGTTATAACAAAAATAAACTTAAATTTGTATCAATGTGCAAAAAAATCACACCAATGTAAAATATTTGAAACTAGTAGGTATTATTTGGTTTAAAAATACCTTCAATAATCTACCCCATTATCTTATCATTCCTATACATCTCCTTTTTCTTCTCAGAAAGGAATCTGTAAATCTAACCTCCTTTTCTGAATTGTTTTTTCTAACCATGACCAGTAACAAATTGTAAGTAATCCCTCAAATAATGAAAAAAAAACACCCATAATCCTCTGAACAACTGAAAACCCCCATCTCACTTTCTGGGAATGTGTGTGTCATGTTCTTAAAATTATTTTTTTGTCATCTGGGGCTAATGGCATCTTTAGGGGACTCTGAGGATAATTTTCAAGTCATGGGAGAGCTATCTGTTGTCCAGTTTTAGTGTGATGAGAAAGTGAAATACTGCCTAGATGGTCTATGAGGCTGGTCCACCTTACTTAACCATTTTTATTTTGTTCCAAGCAGATCGTAGTCCAAATTGTTCTTTGGGTGGTATTTACTAGCTAAGTGACATTTCCACATTTGAAATGAATTTATCATTGAAGGCCCAATAATTTTTTAGAAGTCACATTTTCTATCTGTTTATATCCTTATTCAAACTTTCCTTATGTCAAAGGCCACACACAGGTTAGTGAGTTAACCATTTTACCATTAGGGTTATTGCTAGCTTTGAAAGGCGAACAGCTGTTGGGCCCTCCTTATATACCTGAGATAAAGTTCTAATTCCTATAAATAGAAGTTGAATATTTGCCCCCTAAAAAGCTCAGTTTGGTGAAATTATTGTTACATCTGCACCTATGTAATAAAACCTTCTATTACCATGTCATTTATTTGTATTTTTAGTGTTAGTCTGTGATCATAAAAGTTTTCCAAAATACTTGTTTCATTGTATTTCCTGTATTTTCTGTTTTATTTAATGAAGCTCTTTAGTACTTGATCACATCCAGAGTAGTATAGTGTTTAATACCAGGCATTAATTCTATTAATTACTCTGTGGATGGGCTCCTCTGTTGCTGAAATTATTCAATAAAATTTAATATTGGAGCCTGCAGGACACTCTTTAATGTATTTCCCAGAGCCTGACTGGGACAGTATTTTCTGTCTATTGCTGATTTGCATTCATAAGTTTAGTGTTCTTTGAAACAGCTCCTACATACTTCATAAGGATAGCCTTCTATTTGTATTACTTTTGGCAAAAACATTATTTCTAGGAGTGTATTGCCTATAGTTTATTTTCAGATCACCTTTCTTCCAAAAATAAAACATTTGATATTTTGATTTTTTTTTTTTAAGGTTGATACTCTTGAGGTAAAATTGTATATCCATTGAGTATATGCCTGATAATGGTATTGCTGGATCATTGGGTAGATTAATTCCCAGTTTTCTAAGAAACTGCCATACTAATTTCCAAAGTTTTAATTATATGGGGGGGTACTAAGGGGAAATGAGAAAAGAACATGAGAGAATGAGATGGTAGAGTGGGCGTGGGTGAACAACACAGAAGGAAAGCAAAGAAGTGGATATCCTGATAGAGGAAGCCATTGTGGGGTAAGAGAGAAACCTGATACTAGGAAATACCCAAGAATCCACAGGACAAGCCCAGCTAGGACTTCAAGCAATAGTGGAGAGGGTGCTTAGACTGGCCTTTCCCTATTACCATATGAATGACCACTCTAATTGCCATTATAGAACCTGTATTCTGTAGCTGATGGAGACACAAGCAGAGATCTCTAACTACTGGTCAAGATGAATAGAGGGAGGAGAAATTACATAAGTGAAGGGATCAAAATTATGCAGGGAGACCTGTGGAGTAGACAGTCCTGTGTTATTGGGAGCTCACAGACTCTGAAATAACAGCTAAAGAACCATCATGGAATGAATCTGGACCCTCTAAATGTAGAAGGCAGTCGAAAGGCATGGGCAGTTTATAGAAGCTCTTGCAATCAGTTCAGAGTCTATCCTGGGTGCATGACTCTTTGCAATCAGACCAAAGTCTATCCTGAGTCCATGAAGAGGCTCCTCAAAGCCTATGCCTTAGCCTTGATTCTTGAGGGAAAGACTTGGTTCTACCTCATCTGGAAATCCCAGATTGAATTGACTCACCTTGGGATTCTTTGCCTTCTTTAGGGAGTAAACAAGCTGGGGAGGGGAAAGGCAGGAGGAGGACTAGGAAAAGAGGCAGGAGAGGAAGCAGTAGTGAGTATGGGAAAATTTTAAAAAAATAAAAATTTAGAAGAACCATTTCTTTTATTAAAGTAGCATCATAAGTATGAAATCCAATATCAACTGTATTTTTCTAATCCATTCATCTATAGGTACTGATTTTGCCCTTAAATACCTAATCATACTTTTGCATTTTGAATTAGCATTTTATAAACCCAAAGATTTAATTAGTGTTGTGTAGCTTCTGGATCTGATACTATTCTATTTACAGATAAATTCAATCTTTGCTAAAAATCAGTGAAGGCTTTTTTTGGGCTTTGTATAATTTTAGTAAGTTACTCAGTTTATTATTCTAATTCTACAACCTTGTTCCAAGCATTCAAAGATGCTATATGACAAGCCAAGGTATTGTTATCAAGGCCAACCTGTTTTTGCAAATCAGCATACTGACCCTCCTCAAGAAAATAGTCCTGGAAAATATAACTTCCCATTTTAATGTTCTATGGTCCTGCCTTTTGCCTAGGCGGTGTAAGAGAGCTGTTCTTTAAGTCATGAGAGTGGGTGATCTGGTCCCACCCCCTGCTGGTTATAGCACTAAGGAAAAAAATTCCCTGAACCTTGCCTATGTATTACTATAAAGAGGGGTGATGGTATGGTACAGGAGATTCAGTCCTAAGGAGTGAGCATGGGTCAACTGACATTGTGACCCCCTGCTGCCTGGGAAGCATGGGAGAGATGGCCCTGGAGGTGTGGCTACAGAAGAGATGGCCAATAACTAAACAAAATAGAGTTAGGTGAGAAAGCCAAAATGAAAATGATGGGATGAGGAAGGATGGAGTCAGAGAAGTTGCCAGCCCTCTACCAAGAAAGTAGGACATGTAAAAAATGAGGTAACAAGCCATGAGCCTTGTGGCAAACCAAGAAATATGGGTTAATTTAAATATAAGACTAATCTATCTAGTTAGTACCAAGCTTGAGTTATTGGCTGAGCATTTATAATTCATATTTAGCCTTTGAATTGGTTATTTGGGACCAGGTGGATGGAACAGGAAATGTCCAATTATATTAGATCTTAAAATCATATGTTTAGACTTCAGTCTCATCATTATGTCTGTATAAAATACTATTTAATTCTAATTCTAAAATATATCTCATTTCAAATATTTCAGATACAGATGTTCGTCCTGTTATCAGAGGTGAAAAGATATCATTAGACTAAAATGTAATACTCAAATAGTATCTTACAAATATAGCAAAATCTTCTATCAAAAAGTAAACGTCAATTACAGAAAAATAGTGTAGTTTTTAAACTAATAATGCAAGGAAATTTGGACATCTTTCTAAAATAAAGCAATCCAACAAATTATTTTTGCCTTTTATCCACATAAACTCTAACATGGTGTTAAATTGTAAATCAGAAAATTCAAATTCAAAAGCAATATGGGCTTTTAAAAAACTTTAGGGTTAGTTTTCTTGCCCCAAACTCCCTTTTAAACCCTGCTTCCCCAACTACCTCTTCATGTAATTCTACTACTCTAGATTTTCTTCATAAGATTATATTGTTTCTCTTGTTATTAAAAGATTGATCATCCTCTGCAATCCCTTACAATTTACCTAAACTCTGTAGTTATTCTGATCAAAACACAAATACTTAAAACTCTGAAGTTTTGTTGGATATTTCAACCAAACTTCAGCATAGTTTCCATGCCCAGAAATAGTAGTAGGTCACCACAAAATAGTCTTTATGTTTTTGTTTGTTTCTTTTATTTTTGTGTGTGGCTGTCCTTTGTGTATTGTTTCACTTTGGTGTTTTTATTTAATTGTATTTTTTCCTGTTTTTTTTTTTTTGAATGGTAAAGAACATTATTTGACTAGGTATGGAGGCTGGGACCATCCATGGAGTCCAGGGGGGAGAAGAAAGGATATGGTCAAATTATATTGTATGGAAAATAATTTAAACAAATAATTAAACATAAAAATGTAAAAAAAAAACCCTATTGTGCTGATATATTATTTGTATTCTAAACAAATAAAGATTGCCTAAAGATCAGAGGACGGAGCCAGGCACAAAGTTATAGAGGTCAGGCAGTGGTTGCAAATACCTTAAATCTTAGCACTCAGGAATCGCTTCTAATTGTTCTAAGGATTTCAGCTGCGCTGTTAGGTCTCTAGTGTGGGATTTCTCAAGGTTTTTCATATAGGCATCTAGCGCTATGAATTTTCCTCTTAAGACTGCTTTCATTGTGTCCCACAAGTTTGGATAAGTTGTATCATCATTTTCATTGAATTCTAGGAAGACTTTGATTTCTTTCTCAATTTCTTCCTTGACCCAGAGATGGTTCAGCTGATTCACGTTTAGTTTCCATGAGTTGGTAGGCTTTCTTTGGGTTTTGATGTTGTTGAACTCTAACTTTAGGCCCTGGTGGTCCGATATGTTACAAGGTATTATTTCCATTTTTTTGTATCTGCTGATATTTGCTTTATGGCCAATTATGTGGTCAATTTTGGAGAAAGTTCCATGAGGAGCTGAGAAATATGTATATTCCTTTGCCTTTGGGTGGAAGGTTCTGTAGATATCTATGAAATCCATCATAACCTCATTTAGACTCCTTATTTCTCTGTTGAGGCTCTGTCTGGTTGATCTATCCAGGGCTGAAAGTGGGGTATTGAAGTCTCCCACTATTAGGGTGTAAGAATTAATGTGGGATTTGAGCTTTAGCAGTGTTTCTTTTACATATGTAGGTGCCCCTATATTAGAGGCATAAATATTTAAGATTGAAATCTCCTCTTGACCAATTTTTCCTGTGATGAGTAAGTAGTGACCATCTTGGTCCCTTTCAATTGCTTTTAGATTGAAGTCTACTTTGTTAGATATTAGGATTGTATTGCTTTTAGATTGAAGTCTACTTTGTTAGATATTAGGATTGCAACTCCTGCTTGTTTCTTAGGACCTTTTGACTGGAAAATCTTTTCCCAACCCTTTATTCTAAGCCTGTGTCTGTCGTTGCAGTTGATGTGTATTTCTTGTAGAAAACAGTAGGATGGCTTCTGTTGTTGTATCTATCTTGTTAGTGTGTGACGTTTTATAGGAGAGTTGAGTCCATTGATATTAAGGGAAATTAGTGATCATTGATTCATATTTCCTGCCATTTTTGGTGGCAAGTTGTTTGTATTTCCTTTCTCTAGGGTATCCTTCTGTGGACTTATTGATTGTTTGA